>CAJNJA010053586.1:508-54874 GCA_905231915.1 Symbiodinium necroappetens | reverse complement strand
GGCTTCAGTGTTTTACGTGTTGCTACAAAATAGTACTGGTTATGACCCCATAAACATGGGGTGCAACCCTTAGGCTAGTACATTCTTGAATCCCCAACTCGTGCCCTCTCGAGGCTTGATATAGGGTTTTAAGCTGGTTTTTCACACTGGCCATTTAAGATGGTTTTGAGGGATAAACCAAAAGCGCCAAGCTCGGAGCTGAGGCCAGTCGTCGGGTTGCAGGCTTAGGGAAGCTCCGGGGCATGGTTTGAAGCTATCAGAACTCCGTAATTCCTACACAACCCTCCCCCTTTCCCCACCCTCCCCGCTTCCGGAGACACGGCCTGGGCAACTGACCCCCTTGCCGGGCTTCCATCGCTTGCAGCCCGAACGGGTTCCGCCGACGGTGTTGGTGCCGTCGCCTTCGTTGGGCTAGGATCAAGGTTTGGGGGGTTTAAGGGCTTGTGGGCTTTATCGGTTTTAAGTTCGGGTTTAGGGTTGGGCGGTTTGGGTGTCATGAATCGGGTTGTGGAACTTTCTAAGGGTGTCATTTTGGCACGGCTTGCATGCTCCTTAGTCCAGTATGGGCCCACAAGTGTAGGCATAATGACACAGGCTCAAACGGCGCCAAGGCTCTTGTTGAGACTCGAACAAGCTTCGGGGAAGCCTTTTACCATGGAGTAACCATGCGATAATTCTTCAGGTTCCTACATTTCTTCAGCTGCGCCTCCCCGACCAGAGCAGATCCCTTTTCGACCGGCATGGCTGAGTGCCTGGCTGTGCAGGTTTCAGGGGCAAGGGGGGAGTGTCTACGGGGCATTTGGGGCTTGAAGGGCTTTAGGCAGGTTTGGACAGGGTAGGAGGCAGCTTGAGCAAGGTCCCCTTGTCACAAGACCGCCGAAAGGGTACAACCCTAATGCTGTAAAGCCCGAAAGCAATGAAACTTTCGAGCGGGAAAGAGCCACGAACTCGAATCCTTCAAGGAAAACCCTCGGCCTTCCCTGAGCACACAGTGAAACCCTGAAACGACACACAAACTCCTGTTTGCTCTCCTCTTTTTTCGAAGCCTCAACCTGGGTCCAACTTCATACCATGTCCCGCGAACAAACCTCCACCACAAAACAACGTAGCCATCATACTACTATCATTGACTAACATTGGTACTTAGACAAACACAAACCCATAAATAACCGTGGCAATAACCAAACATGGCAAGTGCATCAATACACACAAGTCAAAGAAGCTTTTTTGGGCCAGCGGCGAGGCTGCTTGCGTCTCCCCCTCGGAGATGTGGATCTCCCGATGGGCAGAAGCTGCCGGCAGCGCTGCTTCGCGCGCCGGGGCTGGGTCCTCTGCTCTTTTTTGGGGGCTCTGGGACTTTCCGGGGAGTTCGTGGTTTACAGAGGGATCAGGGAGTGGGCCCGAACTGGCCGCTCCACTTCCTGGCTTTCCGCATCAGCTGCAGATAACAAGAGAAAAACCACCCGGTTCCGTAAGGTAAAGGGATTCTTCAGGGAGCTTAGGGTGTGGGGCTTAGACGTAGATTAGGGTCTGAGATCAGCTACGGTTGACAATTCCATGCCCTCTGACTGTCATACGAAACCGAACAGTGGAATCCCTGCCACGTGTATAGTACGAAGTATCTAGTTGCACTCTCGGCCCAAACGCTCCACAAAGAACTGATGCAGCTCCCGGAGAACGAAATTACCCTCCAAAGCGAGAGTATTGAACCGCAAATGTATGGTCTGTTCCCGCCGTCGGGTTCTTGTCGTGAGGCGAGACAAGTAAGCCCTGATTAGTCAGTCCTCGGAATGCTCGACAGAACAAGCTCCGAGGCGGCAAACGAAGAACAACAAGAGTAACCACGTGACGAAGGGACGCACATAACGAGACCGGGGTCTCAGAGCTGCTCTTCAGGGTGTGATGCTGAAGGTTTCTGTATTCGCGGAAAGGACCATGGTCCATCAACGGTTCTACTATATTTTTATTACTGCATACAAATGCTCGGGCGCTGTAGTAGACCCTAAACCCTTAAATCTAAGCCTTATGCCCTAAACATCCCTAAAACCCCGAAATCTCAGCCCCATGCCCCGGATATCCCTAAGCCCCAAAAGCAGAACCCTAAGCCAAAGAGCCCCACAATTCCCAATGTCCTGCTCGAAGAGTAAGACAGAGCCTCTGGGAGCCATGGGCACACTTTGGTGCCTTGGCATCCGGTGGCATCGTACTCTTCGGCTGCTTGAGGCTTTAGGGATCGAGTGTGTGTCAAAACCGAGGCTTTTTTTCCCTTATGTCCTGGGTCCCACTGGCAAAGATCTTATCATTTGGGGGTATCTGCATCCCATAATGTCAGGGACATCGGTTTTCTGAAACTCCCTCGTGGCTGTCGGGGGCGTAGACTGGGGTTTGGGCATTGGGGTGTAGACTTCAAGATTTTGGGTGCACTGCCGTTAGCTTTTCGGGCATGGCCGGAGGATGTCGGCTGGATTTTCTTCCAGAGTCTGCGCCTGTGAGGCTGCGCTAACAACCCTTCGCACATGCAAACCCTAAACCGCGCTACGCCCGGACGTTACGCCGCAGCTCAAGAATAAGCATGGAGCCATAACAAACGAATCTAGTGGCATTTGCAGTACGAAAATGCCTTGGTCGTGGCTGAGGAGGCAGCTCTTACAGCATATTTTTTTTTACAAAACAAACATATTGGCAACATGGACGTTATCATCGTTCGGCCATGAATGCTCTGGTAACATGGACGGTATCATCGTTCGGCCATGGATGCTCTGGCCACTCGCACGCACTGGCAACATGGACGTTATCATCATTTTCGGCCATGGATGCTCTGGCCACTCGCACGCACTGGCAACATGGACGTTATCATCGTTAGGCGAGCATGCAGGAGCCGAAATGCTGACAGCGCGCGCGAATACCAGTCTAGACAAGCCGAATCTGCTGGAAAACGCAAGACATCAAGCACCTGTGCAAGCGCGGCAAGACACTTGGGCGGCGGGCTAAACCGCCTAACCCCCTAAGCCCTAGATTCCAGAAACCCCGAAATCCTAAACCAAACAGCCAACCTTTTTTTCTGGAAACGCACCTTGGACATCCCTGAGCAGGTAGAACTGGAGCGTTGCTGGTCTAGGGTCATGGGTCAGTAAGCTCATGTACCAAAAGCCTAGAGTGTAGGGCTGGTCCAGGGTCTACGTAGGTCACGAACTCTTATACTCAGAGTTTTGGCGAAAACAGCATGCCACCGCGTTTAGGATGATTTTGGGATTTGGGATACGGGAGGTCGTTGGGTATTTTGTGCTCGCGTACAGCAAACCACGCACACTTCGTCACTCAAGCCTCAGATGTCATCGCAAAAGGGTAGCTCCGTTAAAGTCGACTCTCCAAACGCCTAAACCCTAAAAACCCCCGAAGCGTCGAAACAAGCTCAAGTTCCAGTCTCGGCTGCTCTTCCAGCGCTGAGCTTGAGCTGCTGCGCCTCTCGCCGACCGCGATCGGAGCATTTTCCTCCAACCGCTGCTCCTGGACTAGCATAAGATCACTGGAGCAAGGAATTAAGGATTCAGGGGCTGTTCCGTTTAGGAAAACATGCTTCCAGTACTGAAAGCTTATGTACGGGAAGGGGCTGGGCCCGGGTGTGGGGCATTTTCCCTGAAGGCCTTTCATACCATCCGCTTGTCAGCCCAACAAAGAAAAGTGGGCTACTGTGTTGTTCGTGCATCAGGCCGCACGAGGTCACTCCTAGACCATGAACCCATAAACTCGACAAGCCCCAAAAACCCAAGACTAGCCTAACACCCCACACTCCAAACCCAACAAAAACTAATCTTTCGCCCAAACGGCGGCCGCCCTCAGTTCGGGCGAGGAGGCCTCCAGAAGCGCCTCCACATCCAAGTTGGACCTCTGCAACATTTGACTGGGGGGTTGAGGGTCTAGGCCTCGGGTCTAAAGGCCTTGGGGAGTCTAACAGCAGCTTCACAGCCTGACCCCTACAGTCACATATTCGAACGAAAGCATGAACTTGATTCGAGATCTAATTCCGAACGAATGCCAAGTACAACTTTAGCGACACCTCCGCTTCAAAACAAAATGATGCTTCCTCCGAAAGTGTACTCATTGCCGGCTGGGACAGGACACGCCTCTGCACCGCGGGAAGGAAGTGCGAAAGACATGCGATCACCCCAAATCTCACATCAGAGTGGACCCAACCTTCTCAAAACGGCGCGGCTCCGATCCCTAAACTCTTCAAAGTGCAGGGGTCTGAGCCTGGGATCGGAGAAACGGAAAGTCTCAGAGTCTGAGCCGCTGTTCAATCCTAAGGCTCCAAGGACTCATATTTCGAGGCTTTCCGGCCCAAAGACCACAGCGTTTAGGGTTTAGGATAGCATTTGAGGCTTTTGGGCTCTTTTGAGCCTTGGGCCACCTGATCCTTCGATTGCTCTTGGCGCCGCACTCGCCCTCGAGGCTGGAACTCGCTGCGTCGCTGCTCTCCTTTAATGGGGTGCGGGTTTGTGGGTTTATAGGGCGGTCCAGGGCTTGGGATCTTCCAGAAATCGGCTATAAGTGCCCTGCATGAGGGTTTGTTAACACCTTTGTGTTGTCGGCAGATATGTTCTAGCATAGAAGGCAATTAGAGCCCCTTCAAAGCAAGGAAGCATTCATCCCTGCTCGTAGGCTCTGTTTGCTCTTGGCGTCAGGGTCTGCTCCGAGAATCCGGATGAGGGGTTGAGGCCTTAGATGGGCACAGTCGTGGACTCATGCCCACGTGTTAGTCAGGAAGTTTATGCTCATTTATAAGGCAATGCAACTCGAGAACCCTCTTTAAGTCTTTGCCCAAATCCTGAACCCTCTACATCGAACTGACGTAACCTTAAACTCGAACCCTGCGAACCGTTCTTAACCTCAAAACCCTAAGCCCAACACCGTCAACCCCAACACAAACTCTACTGTGACCCTAAGCTTAATCCCATCCTAAACCACAGTATAAACCCCACCCGAACCTTTAGCCCAATGCACTAAACCAAAATAGGAACCCTCCTGCCTGTACTACTCGTTTTTCTTTTGGTAAACTAACCGCCATAGGAATCGTAGAAGTAGGAGTCACAGGGCTTCTAGTAAACGCCATAGCTACGGATTTTCAACCATGCTGTAATACCACCCCCCCTCCGGTCTAAGGCACCAGGAGTGCGAGGTCGGGCGCCGCGGCTGCCGGTGCGGCTGCGGGCTGCTCCTCGAGGCCAAAGGTCGTGAGGGCTTCGAAGAAACATGGGGGGGGTCCTTGATCAAATTAGAACTTCAGAAAAGATCATGAACCCTGAAACTGAAACACTTCACCCCACACCCCGAACCCATAACCCATGAACCCTAGACACTTGACCCTGGCAAACCAAGGCTTTGCGCGCGCCTTCGGCTCTTCTGCCAAGGTCGGCACACCTCGTGATCAGGCGCAGCAGGGCGAAAATGGGAGAATCGAGGCGGAAGCTGAATTAAGTTGAGGGATTGGGGATGGGCTGATTTGTTTGAGGGCTCTTGGTCTTGTCCGTCACGACGAGTCAGAACGACATATTGGACGTGTCTTTTCGGAACCAAGGTGGTTTAGGGTTTAGGATTCGGGCGCAAGCTTCTTGTAGTGATGCGGGGTTTTCGATTCAGCGCCTGGGGATTTCAGATCTGGAGATGATTCTGTTGTTCGAATTACCGTACATAATCGTCCGGTAAACTTGCTTCTTAACAAGTCCATCCCTTCCTTGTCCCTGCAAGCCGTTGCGACGGCCTGCCACGTCATCGCCAAAATGCCGTGTCGAATGCAGTCTCCGCATATGCATGTGCATCTGCGTTCAGGTGTCTTTTCATAGTCACAGCCATGGTGAAACTTCGATATTGCACAGCTAGTGACATCAGCACAACTGCTGCGCTTCCCTAAACCCTCTTCCCCGGTCTTCCCATACGTGTGTCCAGCAGACTGTCTATCTCTTCGTCCCCCATCTTATCTGTGCACAGCCCACCCGGTGTTGAAGCAAGGCCCCTCGCCTGTTGATGTCTTGTTCTCGGGGGAGGTAAGGCCAGAAGCTGGCAGCAAAGCTTCCACATCCTGGGCAGGTTTGGGGGGTCTCGGGCCCGGGGCAACGGGGGCAACGGTTTAGGTTATGTTATGGTTTGGTGAGCCAAAACGAGCCTGTAAGCCAGAAATCAGGGATGGCCTGTGATTCTCCTGATGCCAAGGTGTAATTGTAAGGTGACGGTTGCAAAAAGGAAAGTGAGGTTCCGAGTGTCACCTCCCCCCGAGCCTTTATTTCGCATTCAACAAGCTGAAAGTCGCTGCTCGTCTTTGCATCCCCCATGCTTCGTGGCTTCATGATATGACCACTCAGGGTTTCTTTGCTGTGGATTTCATTGCATTTTGCGTTGGGAAGATTGAAGGAATCGGAGCTTGTGATGCGAGTCTCTGTCAACCTTTGTTTTTTTCATTGTCTTCGACCCAAACCGCCATCATATGTCCGACAGTGCAAACTGCTACACCAAACCCTAAGCCAAATCCTGCCCTTCCTTCATCGGCTTCATCGACCCCAATAAACCCATGAAGCTATCAGAACAACCCGCCAAAAACCCCATGGCCGCTCCTTAAAGCTCCGTAAACCTACATTAAAAACAAAAACAAAGACGCGCCACCCCAAAACGCCATGAAAGTGCCAACCACTCCGAGAGCCCTGGCCAAGGAGTCGCTGGTGCCGGAATCGTCGGAGAGGTCGGAGTCCAGGCCTGGGCAAGCTTTGTGGGGCTTTACACGGGTTTAAGTAGAGAGCTACAAAGGGGTTTATGTAGCAGACTCAAAGGAGATTTTCAAGGGTTTTAGGGTCTTTGGCGTTTAGGCTGTAAGGTTAAGGGTTGTAGGGGCCTTGGGGCTTTGAAAGCTTTAGGGGCTCAGGATTTGTCAGAGCCTCAGGGGTTTACGGGTTGGGGTTGACGATTAGGCCTGGGCCAGGCCCTGTGTCGTACAGGTTTACCGTCTTTACATTGGTGTAGTTGGGGGACTTATTTGGGGGTTCGAGTTCGGAGGGATATTTCCTACTGCACAAGGGTTTCCAACCTTAAGCTTGGTGCAATGCATCTATGATGCGATGCGTTGTGCACGGCTCATCCTGCACCTTCATGCCTCAAAGGTGTTGAAAAAACACAAGCAGGTCCATGACTTAGGTCCGGAGGTGACACTTAGATTTAGGGGCTTGCCGGTCGAAGGCTTCTGTCCAAGGGTAGGACGGGCGGGTGGGGGCCGATTTCTGTACTTTACTCCAGCACCTTGGCACGGCCTGCACCCGAGACACCCTGTGAAGCTGAGGCAGAGTGGGAGTGCCCGTACGTTCGGCTCCACGGGCGTCCGGTCCGTGCATTCGTCTTGCATATCTGCTGACACTCGTTGACATCTTTTTCCTGCATGCTACGGAACTAAGACAGGGTTTATGTGTGGGACTACAGAATTTTGATGTCCAGCGCATTCCAGCTGCTATAGGGCTTGAACAGCCTGGGATGCTGGGATAAAGCAAAAATCGGACCCGAAGAAATTCAGATTTGCTCGAAATAGCATTGAAAAACCACCAAGACCGATGTGTTGCGGCGCTGATTCTTCAAAACTGACACATCGCAAGCCGCCACCTAATTTTGCAACATGCGCTTCCAGAAACCCCTCTATTTCATGCAGTTGCCTTCCACCCCCCCCAACACCCCAAAACCCCGAATTTCTCTCAACCTCTTACTTGCTCCCAAGTTCCACACCCAGTTCCGCTAGCACATCATCGCCAGCCATGGCATGGCAAGGACGGACGGTTTGTGTTAGTCATTTATTAGCCTACAGCCGCTGTCAGCAAAAGCTAACGGTGTTTGAAAGTCTTCTTAGTTCATGCTTATGTGTCACGAGCTTTTTTTAAATCCGATGCACGTGAAAAGCTTTCAAGGCTTCATGGGCATGGATCTTGGGGGCTAGGGTAGATGCTTCATGCCGCGCGAGCCATGCAAGGAACATGCAAGCAAAAACCATTCAGCGAAGAATGGGAGAGGCCGTCATGCGTCTATCTGGACTTGAAGCAGCGGACACGATTCTGAGGAGTGCTTGCTTCTGGTGGCATTCGCCGGGCCGGGATTCCACCGGGCTCCAAGACTTATGTAGCGGAAGAGGCTTGGGTAACTGATCAGGAAAGCATCCCTTGTTGAGTACACCTCACACCATCTCGCGCCGGCGGCTGGAGGCTTGAACCTCAGCTTTCGACGTGGTTCTTGGGATATAAAATAGATACAAATTCGATGTGCTGTGACATCCGCTGAGCCACAACCATGGAGAGGCCCTGGCCTCAGCCTTGGTGTGTGTGGTTGCCCTTGTTTCGGTGGCCCAAAGCGTCCTGAAACAAGGGAAACACCCATGTCCCGGTCCCGTGAGTTGTCCGACCTAGCGTTGAGAGCCTGGTCCAATCACGTTTACCTATAAAGACTCGAGTGAAAACTCGAAAGCCACAGATTTAGGCTTGAACCGTGGGGGCATGTTGTGAAGCTTCATCTGGGACATTGTTGCTGCATTGGATCAGCCAGGCCTTGCGGCTTGATATGTAATTTGCTAGCGCCAGGCTATCACGGATCTAGCGCCAAGGTGGGGTTTAACTTGCCCAACATGGGGCCCCGCCTCATAGCGAAGAGAAAAAGAGGTCTCTAAGCATAATAATGGCCACCTCTACTTGACCTCTTTAACCGCCCTTTTTGCTGAAACTCCATATGTACACACACACACATCAGAAACACATACAAGATCACATGGCATCCGAGACGCTGGGGCCATGAAAGCCAAACGCTCCAGAGCCTCGCCAAGAAGTGAGGTTTGGTAGGAAAATATCGGGTCTTGCGGACTCAGGACTTCACGCTTTGTAAAGTTTTAAAACTTCAAGTTTCTTATGGACTTTGTGTTTTGGCGTCAAGAACCATCCTTCCACGTGCATATGGCTCTGTGCTTGCATTCATCTTCTTATTGGCTATGTTAGAATTACTGATCTGATACGATGACCGTGGCTAAGCGGTTTAGGGCTCAGAGCTTGGATCTTCAGGCTTGCGAGTCAATGAGAGCAAAGGATTAAACCGGCAGCCCGAACCTGGAACGTGCAGAGTCTCCTACAATGTACCATTTACTTGTGGCCTTGGGGGATGAAGTTTGTGTTTGGGACCCTTGCTGCTCTCGGATCTTTGTTTACCGTGGTTAAGTCGTGGCTCGTTATAGATGGAACCCAATGCCAAAGCCATCCCCTAACCTCAAGCCCTAAAACCCTAAAGCCTGACCTCTAGCATCCCTTATACGTAGCACACTTGCCTGCATGTCTAAAGTTCTCCAGTTCTCCGCAGGGCCTTCAACAAACCGCCTCTGGGTTGGAATGAAACCCTCGACGAGGACCGGCCTGGTACTTGTCTAGCATTTCCATGTCGAGGAAGGTCAGGGCAGTGTAAGTGAAGTGGTTGCAGTTCTTCCGCACCACATCATAGCCTCGTGAAGCGACTGGGACTCACGATTGATGTGGAGGTTGGAGTCCTGGGAGGATCGACCCATAACATTAGAGGATACGGGAGCCTTTCTGAAGCGGGACATGGCGTTCAAAGCGGGACCTCAAGGTCAACCCCACCTGAGGCTCGTAAGAGCCCTCAAAACCCTGTTTTGTTTTCAAGCATTCATAAAGCCCAACCTCCACCCCGGAAAAATTCGAGTGCTGGACTGTTCGCCGTGAAATGGGGCTTGACGGCCTGCTTGGGCTTTGGGGTTGAAGCTGTTTGAGATTAAAGGTTGAGGGTGGTTGTTTAGGCTTGTTTGGGTGTGAAGCTATGGGGATTTGAGGATTATGAGTTTTGAATTCGTGAAGACGTTTTAAACTGTGTCGTTTGGGATGCTTCCCGTAATCGGGGTTGGTATGGGTTGGCATGAGACGTTGGGTGGACTTTTGCGTTTGGGGGGGTTGAGGTATGGCATTCACTGCTCCATTATCATTGGGTTTGGGGTTTGGAGTGTAACCTTTCCAGAGCAGCCCCGTGAGAAATTGTAAAGCCAAAACAAACTGAGAATTGAACATTATTCGAAAGTGTTTAGACTTTTGTGGCGCGTTGGGAAAATGTTGTCGACTTCAGGTTGGAGCTGGAAAAACCCACCGTTGTGGCCTGTGGCCTCAGACCCTTGCAAATAAACTCTGTGCAAACTTGTGCTTACGCCTCTGAATCGTTGAGGCCCCAACCACAACAACGTTTACCAAAACTGTTTCGGCGCAATTTCAACCTTACCTGCAAACCCCGAAAGCCCTGTATGCATGATCCTTCCAACTGGTTCAACGCCGGAATCCTCTCTCACACACACACAGAAGTTCCGAATGCTTGTCTGCAAGCCGGTCACGAAAAAAGAACTGTCCGCCTGTCGTCGGGCCGCGTGCTTCAAACAGTCATGGAACTGCTGCTCGCTCATTACTCCTCACTGTCACCATCGCCGTCGCCGTCGTTGCAGTAAAACTAGCTAGATCTAGCACTAATGCTTTTAGTACTAGCAGAAGCATCAGCAGAAGAGGTGGAAGTAGGAATGCCAGTAGCAGGAGCCGCAGATACGGAGCAGGGGTATGAGGATTGGTAGAGCCAATAATCGTCATGATACAAAAGAACAAAGAAAAACTAAGACCCTCACAACAACAGGAGCAACGCTCGCACAAGTGTTCAAAACAAGTAGGCTGCCGCCGCCGCTTCTATCTCGTCACCGTCTCATCGCCCTAGTAGCAGTGCCAGGAACCCAGGATACTCAGGCATATCAACAGCAGCAGCAGTAGCAGCAGAATCAGCTGCCGCAGGCTAGCAAGGACATGCTCCAAACACATAGAAACATCTTGGGAATACCATGAATGGCAAGATCCAGTTCTGTTGAGTGCATGGGAAGACGTGTTGCGAGGCGGCTTGTGTTGCCAAGCGTTATGGGTTTTTTAGACGACAGAGCGTGGCTTCCAGATGCAAAGTTCGCATGAGCGTCCAACGGCAACTTCAAGCGCAAGTTGCGGCTCTCTGTGTATTCCATAACTTGCAGGCCTGTGTTATTTGCTGTCTTGCGTTCCTTTAGCCAAGATGGCACAAAATATGAAGATCAAGACCAACAGAATTATACACAATGAAAGACAATGAACATTATCACTATGTTTCGCATTATGGTGATGATGAAACTAGCGTGAACGAAGACTCATGCTGCGGAGTTTTGGTGCTAGGTTGAAAGGTCAACGAGCATCATAATAGCACACACTTCGAAGGGCATTCTTACATCAAGCAGGTATGACGTCCATTGGAATGAGGCTTAAGCCAGACCATCCAGCAATTCCACACGCAAGCAGGGGGGTAGGGGGATGACTAAATGGGTGGATAAGGGGGAAGTGGGGGGGGGGGCTGGGGGGCCGTCGGCGTGCAAGCATAGATGTGTATGTTTATATACACACGTACACATTGGTCACTATCATTGCATTATCATCATCATCATCATCATCGGCACTATCATGTGTGACGGCACTACCACCATTGCAAACATGATCATCACCATCATCCTCCCCACCATTGTCTCCGCACCGTCGTGACTTAAACTCAGGCCTCGTCGTTGCGTGACGAGCCATCAATGCCGAGGCCACCGTAGCCAGGATGTTGACACCAGTCCCCACGCCTGCCCTGCACCTGGCGAGCAGTAGCAGCAGCAGCAGCAGCTGCTGCTGTTGGTGGTGGTGTTGTCTGCTTGCCTCGATTGCATGAAGGATTCAAATTTTCTGCACTAGAGCCTAAACCTTTCTAAACCCTGCAAGAGCTAGCAGCCTGACCTGCAAGTTTCAACAGCAAGACCTTGTCTTTTTCCAGATGACCCCAAAACTAAAAGGTATGAAGGTACTAGTGGGTCACCTATAGCTCAACACCTTAACGCCACGACTGAAAGCCACACACCTCCAAGCTGCAGCTAGTACGGGAGCTTGTTTACACACAACTTTAAGGGCTGGGCTTTGTCAGTCATAAACACTAGAGGCCCCTGGCGGTTTGCGGTTCGGGATGTTGCAACTTCTATTGCGCAATCCGACCCCACAGTTGCACCTGTCATCGCTGTCGTGCCCATGTCGTAAAAGCGTGTCTTGCGGCGGAGGCCCTTGGGCGGGAAACGGTTGTGGAATGCCCCCAGACTGTTTCGGGTGAGTTTCTTCTGCGGCTGTAGGGTTTTTGGTTAGCCCCAGGCCCCAAACCGCAAGCCGCAACGGTGGACAGGAACTTCAGGCCGAAAAACCTGAAATCGACTCGACCTCAACGCCTCCAAGCCTTTAAATCTGGGCTGCAGCAAATATATGTAAACGGGCCACGGGGGCATGCTACGAGCACAGCCAGCTACGATGTAGTTGCATCCTCGTGACGGGTCGCTATTGCAGAAACTGCTTGCTACGACGGCAACAAGAACCGTTGCCGCTGCTATAAAGACTGCCAGATGCTATGAGGTGTGTCCGGACCTATTTTGCAAACCACGATCTTGGTGTCTTGTCTTGAATTCCGTACTGCTTTTTCCAACTTAAATAAACTCGGCAATGAAACCGAACAGCAAAGTGCAATCTTCTCCAGCTTCTGAACAACGATTGCTGCCAAATGGTTCGTGGTTAACTACCCCCGGAGTCTCTACCTCCAAAACCTTCTTCTCGCCACAGCACGGAGACAGGATTGCACGAACGAGGACAACAGGTACAACTTACCAACCATTGCAAAGGGAGAAGCCATAAAATACGATTTGTTTTGTGACCAGCACGAAAAGATACAACTAACTTCGTAAGCGACAACGCCAAGCATGTTCGACGTCGAAGTTCGTCCAAAAATAAAGGAGAAACCACTCACGCTTACAGCTGCTAGGCTGCCACTGCTACTGCTTACCACCAACACCACGACCACGACTGCTGCTACTGCCACCACTAGTCCTCATCCGTCGTCGTTGTCCTCCTCTGAGTCCTTGCCCTGATCCTGGTCTAGATCCTGCTAAATACTACTGCTGCTGCTCCAAAGCCTTTCTATACATCCGAACATACCATACAAGCCCCACTCTTAAGCACTACGAAGCCCGGAGAAAGCCAGCAACAGCAAACGCCGCAACCGAAAATACGGAAGACTCAATCAGCATCTGCCACTGAACCCACCGAACCCTGCACACCAGGGCTTAACAATTTTGGTTCATAGGTGCGTAAGTGCCCGGGTTTTATAAATAGATGTGAACTTAAATTCTGATCCCACTCTAGCCAGTGCCCTTTGCCAGAAGGCACTGTCCCGGTCGCCGATCAAGATGGATGTGTGATAGGCCTGGCTGATGGCGGTCATGCTCAAGTGCCATTGTTTTTTTGGGGGTGACGCTGGTTGAGCATGAACCCTGAACACAGCCAGAGTCATGATACCTTTGTGTCTGTGGCCTGAAAAGAACTAACTAGATAGGAATTGACTCCCCTGGTAGGGTGTATGTACAGCATCAGACCTGCACTATTCGAGCATTTGGACCGACCTGAAAGATCCCGATTCTGTGAGCCCAGCCAAACCTCTAGGGTTTTCAGGGTTTTTGGGTTTCGGACGCGGGGTTTGGGAGTTTACGAAAGGGTTTTGGGGTTTAAGGTCTGGGGGTGTATCCTTATAGAGTTCAAGGCATTAGGGCGCAGCGCTCGAGATCTGGTGCAGGGAATGGGTATGGCTGAGCACCAAAGATCATCATTTGATCTTTCCCATAACTGTGCAAGACTAGGTGCACTCTCACAAACCACGCTAAGCCTTGAGCCCAAAAATCTAAGCCCTTACCATTCATGTTGGTGTCGCGGCTGTTGCTGCTGTTGTTCACAGGGCTAAAGCTTAAGGGTTTCAGCTTGCATGTTGGCGCTCTGTTGGGACTTGGTGCTTGGAGTTGGAGGTTGAGACGTGAATTTGCAAATCATGCTTTCAACCTTCCAAACTCCAGACTCCAGCACCGGCTTGGGCAATTTCTGCCACAGAGGCCTCTTCACTCTGAGGAAGTGTCCTATCTCGCTCGCTCATGCTTAGTAAGTTCAGTGCTAGCAGAAACCTCGATTTCGTTTGAGTTCAGATAGAACTATACCGCATCAAAGAATCATAAGCATGCTTGGTCTCTTGTTGAGTTGTGCCCCTCTCTTTCTCCCGCCGCTGAGACAGAGAGAGCTCCGACCACAACATTGCTGCCACCTATAAACACCTGTAGTATTTCACAGAACAAGAGATCTAGGCTGATACTTGCAGGGAAGCACATAGGATGCTTACTGAAGGCTTTCCCCTCTGAACACAACGACCCTTAAGAACCTCAAAATTACAGTAGAGGCACACGTGCTGGCGTCCCCATGCCCAGGTGCATTGCTTTGCTGGTGGCCGCGGTCCGCAGCGGATGAACAGAACTGTGAATCGGAGATTTATTGCGTTTTTTATAGCTTGCAGGTCTTACAAAGGTGCAATATGGCGCAAAAAGGGTGCTCGATGCCTGCGAGGTCCAATGAAACCTAACACTGAGCCACAGGCCGTGCAAGCAAGGTAACGTAAACCCCAAATTAAGCACCAAAGGCCCTAAACTTAAAGCCGAAGACCCGAAATTGGGGTCGGAAGGAAGCCAGGGCGAAAGCCGAACTAGGTTTCAGGGTTGGAATTGACAAGAGGCAGGCTAATAATAGGAATACATCCCTGCAGCTTGAATTTCTGACGGTTTCTATCTTCATCTTGCTGGCCGGAGCTTGTTTCATACAAAGCTTCCGACACCCTAAACGGCAGGCCTTGAATCCTGTAGATACATACCCTGAGCCCAAAGCTAGCCCAAAGCTGCGCTAAGCACTCTGTAAGTCCTACCTGTAGTGCGGAAAGCCTTTTGTGACCCCAAAACATAAAAGCCTGTCGGAGGAAAATGCATTTCGGGTTCAGGTCGATCCAGAGCCCCAAAATACTTCGAGACACCTGCGTTTTTCCCTGCAGGCTGCGTGAAATGCCGAGATTTCGGGGGTCCGAGGGGCCGCAGGCGAAGCGCGGGTGGCTGGGCCAGCTGCCCCCAGAACCCTCTCCAGGGAAAGTAGTTTTGGGGCTGTTCAGGGCGCAGGCTTGAGGTTGAGGGTTTAGGAATCTGAACTGGGTGTTTCTATAGTGGCTTGATATGGTTTTGTACGGTGCTGCTCAAGGTTTGCGGTGGAGTTATTGCTGGGCTGAAGTTTGCGACTTCGGGTCTTGTACTTGGAAGAGAACCCTGTCCATTTTCAACGTCTCTGACTGTCGGCCTTCCTATCTGACTTATTAAACTTCTTACTCGCTATCTGCGTAATATGTCCAGCCATTCATGCATCTACCGATCTACCCATCTACTACCTGCCTACCTACCTACCTGCCTACCTGCCTACGTGCCTACCTGCCTGCCTGCCTGCCTGCCTGCCTACCTGCTACCTACCTACCTACATACCTACCTACCTACCTACCTACCTACCTACCCACCCACCTACCTACCTACCTACCTCCCTCCCTACCTATCTATCTATCTATCTATCTATCTATTGATCTATCGAACTATCTCTATCGATCTATCGATCCATCGATCGATCTATCTATCTATCTAACTATCTATCTATCTGACTACCTATCTATCTATGTATCTACATCTTCATATCTCTTCTATATATCTATATCTCCACATCTCTACCTGTCTATGTACCTAGGTATCTATGTAGCAATGTATCTATGTACCTATGTACCTATCCATCTATCCATCTATCCGTCTATCCGTCTATCCATCTATCCATCAGTCCGTCTGTCTGTTTGTCTGTCTGTCTGTCTACTAGTGTATGTGAACTACTGTACATACTTATACACAATAGTGTAAACTTAGAGCTGGCGGTGTGCCCCTTTGCATCTACGCATAGCAGAGGATGAGGGCTCAGGGATAACAAGTCTTATTTGACATGCGGAGGAGGTCACTTTTGCGACCCCGCTCCACTCGCTTCCCATGAGCTGGCGAGCTGGGCTGCATGCACTTCTACTTGACGAAGCCATGGTCCGCAGAATCAGTCCGACGCTTGATCTACAAATATGGGCCTTGTCTGGGAGATTCGAGATTGCTCTTGAAGTCCCCTCTCCCAGTCCTTGATAGTCTGTTCGGGTTCAGGATGCGTTACGAGATCCACGTTTTGAGATTCGGAATTTGAACCGGTCTGGTAGGGCTTACGGCTTACGGTTTTGACTGACTTGCGATTCTATAGCCCTACAAATTAAGACCCTAAATCGCTGGCAGCCAGCTCGCCTGACTTCGAGGGAAATACTGTACTTCACACACTACTGCTCGCAGCAATCGGTTCGTTTTGTTTCGGGGTTTAGGCTTTGGCGTCTTACCATGAAACCCTTTTGGGAGTGCAGCTTGCTGCGGCAACGGGAGCCTGAAAACCGTGCACCTTAGACAAGTTGGTCTCCTGACTTCCGGATCCAATGTTCAACCAGGGAGATGAATAAGAATTACAATGTAAGTAAAGCCGTGCACCGTAGGATCTTCGATCGGACGACAACGTTTGGGATGATCTGGGTCGCTGAATGAGGTGCGAAGGGCTTCTTCGTAAACTTTGACAAGGGTTTACAGCGGGCGTCTTGAGATCAGGGGTACCTCCCTTCTTAGCTGGAACCCTCATATACAAGTAGATTGCAGGATGGGAAGCTCACCAAGAGCCCCGCCGGAACGGAGAAGCACCGAGCGGTTGAACATGGGTAGACAGGAACCATCACCCTAGACTAACTTTTCAAGCTTCGCATTAAGTAGTCACGAAATGCCTCCGAGCAAGTAAGTAGCGCAAAATGGTGCACAAATCTTCGACCGGTCATTGGCAAAAGCGGCAGGGAAGCCTGGCATGGTTATGGCTCAGGTTCGTGGTTTGGGTAAGTCTTAACCGCAGCTCGGCAAGCTTGCAGGGCTTGGGAAGGGGAGAAAGATCCAGGTTGAGCATAAACACCAGCCATGTCTTGATAGTGCGCGAGAGGGGTGTGGGGTTGAGAGTCCGTGGAATAAATATTTCAGGACAACTATCATTAGCAGTAGCAATCGCCGGAATGATTTTTCGATGAGCGATCAGAAGCAGGAACATGCCAGTGCTACTGTCTTCAGCACAAAAAATGGACTTTCGTTTGCTACTGATGCGCTCCGATTGGCTTGGGCCTTCTTTTGCAGGCGAGCGCTGCATGAGCATCAAGCTCCCGTTCCACAGGACCCCTGAATTTGCTCCCAAGTAAGGCACTGAAAGCCTTCCCTGAGCTGAACACTTTCGCGGCTGTGGCATGAGTGCATTCGATTTAAAAGCTTCCGTGTTTTGAGACAATGCTTCCGAATTTAGGATTTAGTTTAGGGTGTGGTAGCAGGGTAGCAATGACGTAAAACAGAGGCACAGCTACTATGAAGTGCAGCGTAGGGCCCAACGTCCACTCGAGCTTTTTAACCACAAGCCCTGAACCATGAGACCTAAACGGTTTACGAGGCCTCCGTGTGAACGACGATGGCTCGCTCAATAGCGGCCTTGCAGCGCCCACAAGAGTTTAGAATTTAGGATTTTGGCTTCGTTGGGGCTAAGTGTGGTAGCATGGTTTTAGGGTTTAGGGCTTGAAAGGGCTTGCCAGGTTCAGGGACTGTAGGAACCTGAGCAAGAAACAAGTATTCTGTGAAAGGGCTCTGAATATAGATCCTACACTCTGTCGTTTTGTTGGTGGGAGGCTTAGTTAGAACGCAAGGTTTCTGTATCAGGTCCTACATTACATGCTCTTGGGTGCCATGTGGGCTGTTGAGTTTCCTACAGCAGCAACAGTTTCCAGTCTATGGGGACTTGAATATGAAAGCACAGGTTGTTGGCAGCTGGGTTCCTGTCCATCTTCACGCGACATCATCTGAGCTGAGGCTCTTCATCCTCGCTACATTCATAAGACATGCGCTCCCCAGAGAAAGGCGCAGAACACCCAAAGTAGAACCATGCCAGATGCAATCAATACCGAGAACTGCCTCCGGCATACCAGGACCCGGACACCGACATTCTAATCTACGCCAATCCTATCATCATCATCATCATCATCGTGATCTTCTTATTCATCATCATCCTCATCACCATCACCATCATCATGAAGCCCATCATTAGCATCATCATACTTAATCTTCAACATCAAGTGGGCAATAGCACCAGGATTCTACTAGGACAACACCACACCCATAATCATACTTTTCGTTTTTCATCAGAACGGAGATCACACCATCACATCATCATTGCCGTGAAGCATAGCCAAATTGTTAAGCTTCGTATCCATCTCGAAATAAACATGTTGGCAGTCGTCATCATCATCATCGTCGTCGTCATCATCATCATCATGATCACAATCACCATCTTCATCAGCACCATCACCATCAACAACATTATCAATGTCAAAATCATCATCATCATCACCACCACCACCAATGTCATCATCGTTATCATCATCGTCATCATCATCATCATCACACATCACCGTCGTCCTGACCCTCGTTCCCCAAAGCCAGACTTCGAAAACCATCACAGTATCACCAAGGAGTGTAATCAGCACGAGGCAGCAGCCTCGGTATTGCGGAGAAGAAGACGGACAGGGAGCGGCACTGTACGAGGAGTATGCCTGCGGGCCAAGGGCTTCAGGCTTGCCTTTCTACAGCCACGCTGATCACTGTCGCAGGCTGAGGGTCTTAAACACGAGACCGAAACAACATGTATGTCGAAGCCGCAGAACTCAACACCCGAATCATAGGCCAATGGCTGCGAGATGTTGGGACTTTTGAGCGATCGTGTTTGTGCATGTGTAGCGAAACACTTTGAGACGATATCTTAACACTTTTTAGATTACAAAGGAAAAATTCACCTTCTTCCTGCCGTCTGGGTCCCTTGTAGGGGGTCCTTATAATTATATCAAGGATCCTACTATTTACAGATATGCTTCCTAATTTCTGAAACTCCGCTTTCAATTCAAGGCACCTCATAGCTTCCGCTTCAGTCGACCCTCTTCACCATAGCCCTGCATAGCCCTGCACCCTGAATCTTCAAGACCTGAAGCCAGGAGCTCCAATCTACCATGGCACCCCTCGTTCTGAAAGGGTCTTGTTACAGGGTTCAGGGCCCGTGCTTGCACTGATCAAGTCCGATGAAGCGAGTGCAGGGTGCAGGGAATTTAGGGGTTTCGTGCTCCGGCAGGCAGTGCGATGTTGCAGTGGATTCTTCGACCATATCATGAACTTATTCATGCCACGAAGTTTTGGACTCCCCCAGAAAGATTCTCACACCTTCAAGGCCTCGGATTAGCTCAAAGGGTTCATGGACCGATACTCGGTAACCATTATTTTGTAGAAATGCGTCAACGGTAGAACTAACACATTGAGCTTGGGAACAGGCGGGAGGCCTCCTTCCCATACCTATGTAACAAGTAGCTACTCAACAAGTGTATTGGCTTAGGGTATGTATATATATATATATATCTATATATATTCATTCGTGTAGGGTCAAGGTCCAGGTGGTGCTTCGGGCTTAGGGCAAAATTCGACCTCTGCCGGGCTCCCAAACAACCAGTCGGTCCTGCGGCGTCGGTGCCCCGAAGCCGCCTTTAGGGGCAGATACAGCCTACGCCTAGTTTCGGCTTTCTGGTTCATAGAGCTGATCATAACTACCCTGATCCAGATTGTTGGTACCTGTGGGTGAGTCTCAACTCGTGTTGGCTGCGGACGTCTTCGACCCTACCTGGGAGCCTGATGTGGTTCAGCAGAGTTCCCCGGAATCGAGAACCTCAAACGGGAACCTAGTGACATCCCCATGAAGGCGGTAAGTTCAACTACAGTTGTGTTGGTGGCCTCCTTTGTCCAACCCTAAACCGTAAACCCTAAATCCCTAGACCCTAAGCCCAAACCCCAAATCCGCAAACCCTAACCTCTATAAACCCTATAGATTGTGGTTCTAAGGTCCCCAAGCAGTCGCCTCCCGGGTAGCCGGGCGGCGCACCCCGCCCAGGTGCCGGCGGGGGCGGCGGCGGAGGCCTCAGAAGAGTTTGTAACGTTTTCTCCAACCTTTAAAGGACAGTCGCCGCTTACATCGCGGTTTACAGACATCACCATCAACCTCCAATCTTGAGTCCACTTGCTAAACCTCGGTGGCCTTCCTCCGCTTATCGAAACCCTTCGGAGTTTCAAAAATCAGAAGCTCTGAACCTTCAGCCAGAGCTTGATCCGAGTCTGCGGCATCGCTCCCGCACGTGGCTGGGCCTAGCTCAGCAGCGGGTATAGTACAGGTATTCTTGCGAGTACCTGTACCTTCGGGAAGTCCTTAATGAGGAAGCTGTGGGTCAGCCAATGCAAGGGTTGAGAGCTCAGGTTTAGGGTCCAATCCTCAAGGGTTTGCGATGCCAAGACACTGCCACTTTGCTAATGTTCGAGATAGGAGGCTCATGACCGCTGTGGCAACAGATGTGTAACCATTGACTCACTGGAGTTTGAGGGGTGCAAAAGTTCAGGGTTCAGGGTCCGACTTCCAAAGCACATGTCGCGTGCCAAGCTGCGAATGGGTCGTGAAGATGAGCTGCGGACCTGGCATGGCATAGCTGGGAAGGAACGGTTTAGGGCACATTGTTAGGATTTGTGTAAGGCCATAGTAGACAGTAGGGTTTCTATGCTCGGAATCGTTGCTATGGCTGGTGTAAGTCTCCCTCTTATAAGTGATCAGGTCGGTCTGGGGAGGGACGGTACATCAAGAAAGGGGTTCGTGAATGATTTCCTAAACACACACACACACATAGATAGACATATATATATATATACATATATCTATATATATACACAGACACCCATGTCGCGAAAAACGAACTAACACTTCGCTACAATATACGTAGCTGTGTATGTATGTATGTATGTATGTATGTAGATAGAAAATTTTGCGGCAAATGCAAAATAACATGTTACTCCATACAAGTGCCCATCGAAAAGCCCTGAACCCTGGAACCCTTTCTGCAACAACTGTCGGGCGGATTACCGGCAACGAAGCCCACAAGTTCGTGCAGAGACAGCTGGAAGGCATACAACACGAACGTCAGTAGGGTTTAGGGGTTTAGGGGTTAGGGTTTCAGTCGACTCTCAGTTCACACTGACTTGCTCAGCCCAACCATCTAGCAACCCGAAAGCGTCGGTCTCTGAGTCGACCTTTTGTGGTAGTATAGGGGTCTGAATCACTGACTGGCCTAGTATTTCTCACATGTTTTTGGAGTTGTAGTATATTGTATAATCTATGGTGTACCCGGGAACCTCTTCTAGTCAGAACTCCCAGATATTAAATCCCTTACTATGAAGCCTCAAAGATCTTACGTTAACTATGAAACTCTGTTAACAACCTTGATTACTCTACCACTACGAAGGCCCTCTATTTCCCGGCCTCGGGTCGTTGGCCATGCTTCCTCCGTACTGCGAGTAGGCTGGCGGCTGGGAGCTGTAGGCTGGCGGCGCTGAAGAGTAGGACGACTGGAAGTTGTTGGAGTAACCTCGGAAGAACCCTAAAAATTAAGAGGGCTTATATAGGGCTTAGGGTTTGGGAGGCGCTGGATCAATCTCGGCCGCACCCAAGGTTCCTCACATATTAGGCCTGGGGTCCGCTGAACCCTAGACCCCAAGGCCTAAACCCTAAACTCTGAGCCCTAAGCTGCGAAATTCGGAAAGCTTGAGCCTGAGTTTAGGAGCTTGACGGTCTGACACTCCGGATATTGAATGAGTAGGCGAGCTGCCCAATTCGTCTGTGCGTATATATATATATATATGTACATAACTACATCTATCTACCTGCATGCTTACTTTATGTGTACTAGTTACAAAGTAGTAAGTAGTATCTACATACCCTCGAATATCCGTGAGTAACACCCAAGTATCCAGAAACAACCTGAATCCTTCCAGCGCCTGCCTCAAACAAAAAGCAATGAGCCCAAAACTACTGCAAACAAAGATGCCAGCGCCAGTGCCTGGCTGCGGCTGCTGATACGGCCCCGGGCCATACTCGGAGTGCTGGGGAGCTTGGCCATACCTTCAAGAGAGAGAATTTCCTCCTACATAAAGAATTCGACACAGCAGCTCTAGATGAGGGCCCTTGACTTGAAGAAAGCTGTAGTATAAGCCCTTAACCCCCTAAACCCAAACACCTACAGGCCCGCATCTCGCAGCGTGAGCAGTAGATATTCATCTTCTTGCCAAAGCGCCCTTGCTGTGCCGGGCTGTGTCCCATGGAGCTCATAGAGGCGCGCTGCGAATCTGGCCCGGGTCAGATTCGAGGCCATATGGAGTCTCCTTAAGGGTGCCGGGTTTAGGGTCTCTATGAGGGTGTTGGGCCAGGGCAACCAGCACCGTTAATTTATGGTAATTCCCCTCTGTAGCTGAGCTGTTCGAAACCCTACTGACTGAGTTCATGGGTCTCCGAAAACATTGCAGTACATAAGGTGCAGGGGAAAGGGGTTAGTTGTGGCTATAAGGCTTCAAACTTAGGGTTAGGGTTTCGTTTTCGGGCCTTAAGCCCTCAACCCTACACGTTCGACCTGCACATATATAATTTATATAATCCCAAACCCTCAGTCGACGACTGGCCCTCATCCCCATATAGTCATTCATGCGAATCCAGTTAACCGTTGAAGTCAAATCTCGTTCTTCCTCAGCCGGAATCCCCACGCCCCAAACGCGCTGAAACCAGGAACCCAAGACTGGCATATTGAAAAGAAACAGTACACAGCCCTCAGCCGCAGAAGAGACAAACGAAAACAGGCTGGCGAGGCCGTACCCAGCATCGTGGTGGTCCTGCATCGCCTGGTCATGTGCGAAAGGGCGGGTTCAGGGTCTACGGAGTGTACGGGGGCGTGGTTCAGGGAGCTAAGGTGTATCTGAAGTCTTAAGGTTTATGTCTAAGTCCTCACCGCGACCGAGCAAAAGCGACGACGCTAGTCGAACCTATAAGTCACGATCAACTGCGGGAGGACCCAAGACATCCCAACAGAGTCTCAGATTAGAAGCCTCAGTATTCGTGTAGGGATGTATGAAAGTTAAACGGATTCAGGGGATACATATATATATATAATGTTCTATATATATATATATGTGTATAGGAGTTGATGCACGCGACACCAGACATCTTGAACAAGAATCCCTCGAACCATTTCTCTTTAGACCACGGGCTCCCCAAAGTTTCTTACAACCCACGAAGAAAAAAACCACAAAAACTCCTCAACCCCGAACCCAAAAACCTTAGAGCCAACCCCTAAAGCTCCAAAGCCGAATCCGAAAAAAAGCCCCCCAAGCCCAAACCGCAAAGCCCTGCACCCCGAAACCCAAAGCCATAGCCTCATAGCGACCGCTCCCTGGGCTGCTGCCAGGGCTTGCGCCAGGGCTTGCACTTCCAGTTTCGGAATACCTGGTGGGCTTTGAGGGGTTTGGAGTTTGGGGTGTAGCTTATGTTCCTTTTCTTGTGAGCGCCCCTGTTCGTCCGCCTGAAGTCTCAAGCATCGGTTCGGGTTCCGTAAGAGTTTCGGGGTTTAGGGTTTAGGTTTCTACAAGGTTTAGGCCGCAGGGTTCTATGAGAGTTCTTCGCCCGTTCGCGCTTTAAGGTTTGGGCTGGTCGGATTGGGGGCTTGGCCCGTTTAAGCATTTCCGCTTCAAATCTTTGGTTTCAGGCCTTGCGGTAGGCCCCTCAAGGGGCCAAGACCTTAATTGACACTCTGAATCCAAACGCATCAATGGCCAAAAGCCCCATTCCTATACAGCCTATAAGCTGGAACGCAGGCCTCCGATTCTGATTCTTCCGCTTGGACTCCGCCAGCCAGAGTTGGTAGACCTCAATGAGTGGAGCTCTTGATTTAGGGGCTGGAAGGCCCGGGGCTTCCAGCTGGAGAGGTTTAGGTTTTGATAGATATTGTTACTGTTAATATTATTATTATTGTTATTATTATTATTGTTATTGTTATTATTGGTTTTTACTGGTATTGGTATTGGTATGAGAGTTTGGGGCGCCGGTTTGGGGTCGAGGATCGCGAATTAAACAATTGGGGCACTTCAGCTGTCGATTCGTCTGGCCCAGAGCTCCGAGGCTATTTTCTCGAGCTTAGATCTCGGACGCGAACTATCATCAAGCTCTGTGCAAGCTGCAGTCGCCAAGATCAAACAGAACTTGGACCACATGAAGCTTTCAGTAGGTTCGTCTAGGTTCTAGAATTTAGTCTGTAGGGCCCCGGATTAAACCCTAAACCCTGAGGTTTAGGCCTCCTGGTCGATGATGTCGGCGAGCCGGTCAACGATGTTGTTCCCCCGGCGACTCCATCTTGGAAGCGTTCACTATTCACAGGAAGGAGGGTTTTGGGTTTAGGGTTCAGGGGGAGGCTTACGACACTAAGGCCCCTAAGCTATGGGAATTGCCGAATTAAGAGGCCCTTAAGGTTGTGCAGGTTAACATTTGGGATTATGTACGGCACTCAGCAAAAGCGGTACCTCAAATTTGGAGCCTAAGTACCTTGCTTTTTCGGACCGCCACTTTGGGACCCAATGGTGATAGTCGTGGTCTCTGTATCTCCCACGCAAGACCCCGAGACGAGTTGAAGGTTACTTGCCCTAGGCAAGCGGTAGAACTTTAAGACGTTTGGCATTTCGGGCCTTTCCGGAGCGAAGCTTCTGGCCCTAAGCCCTAAACCGTAAACCCTGAACCCTAAACCGTGCTCCTTGCGTCCTGAAGCGAAACTATAACTAAGCCGAGGCCGGAGAGGCACCAGACGCGTTCAGCTTTCCGTCTCTGCCATTGGGCGCTAACTTCCCGACTTAGAGCTTCTAAGAGGCCTAAACCCTATGATAAATCCAAGACCCTACACCCCAAAGCTTAAAAACCCTAAAGCCTACAGCATAAACCCTAAATTTAAAGCCTCAACCCTAAAAAGCTGGGCCCGAAACCTGAAACCCTATAAAGCCTAAACCCTATAAAGCCTGGGCCGGTTTTAGGGCCCGGGAAGGCTTAGGCCCAGAAGCCCTCAAGATCGAATTGCCTTCGTTTTGTAGTCCAAGGGGCGCCAACATCTCGTCACTGGAGATGTCTGCCTGGTGATCCATGTCCTCGGCTCGTCTCTCTGAGAACCCCAGACCCCCTCTTGCTTATGAGGGCATCGTATGCAGTATGACACGGTTCCCTTGGTTGGGCTTACGATGACGGCGCCTTTCCAGGCATTCTGGGGTCCTTAAGTATAAAACTGAAGAGCGACGAACTACGCATATCAAAATCTGCACAGATATGTGTTTGTATGCCACTATGCACACAGTCAGTGTTGAGGTCAAGAGCCTTGAGACCCTACTTCTATCGGATTCGAGGTTGCCTTTATTGCGTAATTAGGGTTCAAGGTGTCGGGGGTTGCAATGTTGGGACGACTTGGGATCTGAGGGGATGATGGGCCGTGGCGGAGGAGGCGGAGGAGGCGAAGAGCTTCGCTCAGGTTCCAGGAAGGACTCTCCGGGCCAGACTTATGGGTAAAGGGCGCAAGAATTCTAGGGCTTCTTAAACGGAGGGGTCCAGGGTTTAGATGCCGTTACAACTTCCCTCCAAGGAGCCATGTCGTAGTAGATGTCATCAACCGCCTCGCAGGAGGCTGCTGAGAGGTGCTAGGCCCTGCCAGGCTTTCCATTTTAGGAATGGGGATTTAATCGTTTCGAGTGCAAGAGTTCGGTGTCTAGGTCTAGGGTTTAAGGACCTTTGTCCCAGAGGATCCATGTGCTCAACAGTAGGGCCGGCAGGGCTTCACCTAGCAGTTGGCGAGTTCTCTTCGCCCGACTTATATTTGGGCAGTTGGATCCTCCAGGTTGAGGGCAGAGGTGCCCGGCCCTCTACTGATGCTTTTAACATTAACCCTTGCTTTAAGAGCCCTAGACCCCAGGCCCTAAGCGCAAAACTCGATGAGCAGCAGAAGTCCGTTTACCCCAAGTCTTGAATTGAAAGTGTCCTTGGTGTATGTTCTTCTTCATCTCTCTGCCACCACTACGTCCTGCTTACTAGAGCCTAAAATTCCTCAGCTTGACCCTCAGCACCATCAAAACAAGACTTAACAACACTAGGCCAGCCTGAACCCTCAATTCGAAAGCACGACACCGTAGCACCCCTCTTCGCCTTCTTCTCCAGAATGGGTCGCAATGCTGCTGCCTCTGGGGGTGACATGGCCTTGACGAAGGGGGAGAGATAGACCTCCGAGGCAAAGCTATGCTTCAAACCCGGGTTTACGGCGAATTGGGTTTTGGCGTTGACTAAGCTTTCACAAATCAGAGGGGCTATCTACGGTTTGCATACCCAAAGCTCCAAACCCTAAGTGCCACACATCCGACTGCCGGAAGTCCATCTGTGCGCACGGCAAGGCGCGCTTGCTCCGACCGTGAGACTTTGAGACTGCCTGAAGACCTGTATAAAGATCGTTTTCAGCCTATTACAGTGGCAGCATGACGTTGGACACACTCTTGTCGAGGAACTTGCCAAGTTCCAAAAGATTGACCCCAGGTCAGAGCTCGCAGCCCTGGCAAACAGGATCATGATATCCCAAATTTCGGCAGAGGTCTGAATCTTATCATCACGCGCAAGAAGGGGCCGATTGCAATTATCCTAAAACATGCCAACTAGCCCAGTGGACATGAAATCCCCAAAACGAGGCAAGGACAAACTGAAACAATATGCTGCAAAAGATAGAACAGCACATGACATGATGCCACGCCAATGAAAAATGCCACATGTGTGTATGATGCAGCGACATGTCTGAACCGCTCGGTGGCTACCAGGAAGCAGGTGATCTAGCATGCTGTAACATAGTTTAAAACAAAAATGAGCAAGCACATTTAGCGGGTCAGGCTCACATGGAAGAATCAGGCATGAAAACTGGTTTTCACTCCACCAAGAGTTCCCGGACGGCGCTACTGTCACCACCATCTCTGGGGTTGCCCCAGGTTACAACACAACCATTGTCCAGAATTGCGGCAAACGCAAAAACAGAAGACTGGATGTGCTGCACGTGCCTCAGCTGCCCTTGGACTGCACTGCTGTCACCACCAAGAGCGGGGGCGCCCCAGGTTACAACAGAACCGTCATCCAGAATGGCAGCAAACGCACAATTGGAAGACTGGATCTGATGCACGTTCCTCAGCTGCCCTTGGACTTTGCTGCTGTCACCACCGCAACCACGAGCGCCCCAACTTACAACGGAACCATCATCCAGAATGGCAGCAAACGCCTGTGAAGAAGCCTGGATGTGCTGCACGTTCCTCAGCTGCCCTTGGACTGCGCTGCTGTCACCGCCAGAGTCCGGATTACCCCAGGACACAACAGAACCAACATCCAGAATGGCAGCAAACGCATGATCAGAAGCCTGGATGTGCTGCACGTTCCTCAACTGCCCTAGGACTGCACTGCTGTCACCACCATCTCTGGGGTTGCCCCAGGTTACAACAGAACCATTGTCCAGAATTGCAGCGAACGCACTTTGGTTAGACTGGATCTGCTGCACGTTCCTCAGCTGCCCTTGGACTGCACTGCTGTCACCACCAAGAGCGGGGGCGCCCCAGGTTACAACAGAACCGTCATCCAGAATGGCAGCAAACGCACAATTGGAAGACTGGATCTGATGCACGTTCCTCAGCTGCCCTTGCACTGAGCTGCTGTCACCGCCAGGGGAGGGAATGCCCCAGGTCACAACAGAACCATCATCCAGAATGGCACCAAACGACATAGAAGCAGCCTGAATTTGCTGCACGCTTCTCAGCTGCCCTTGGACTGCGCTGCTGTCACCACCAGAGTCCGGATTACCCCATGACACAACAGAACCATCATCCAGAATGGCAGCAAACGCCTGATCAGAAGCTTGGATGTGCTGCACGTTCCTCAGCTGCCCTTGGACTGCACTGCTGTCACCACCATAAGCGGGGTGGCCCCAGGTTACAACAGAACCATTGTCCAGAATTGCGGCAAACGCAAAAGCGGAAGACTGGATGTGCTGCACGTTCTTCAGCTGCCCTTGGACTTCGCTGCTGTCACCACCCCACCCAGGAATGCCCCAAGCTACGCCAGAACCGTCACCAATGATAGCGGTAAAGGCCGAAGGAGAGGAAGCTACCTGGGTCTGTCTTCTATGAAGTACTAATGTGTCACCGGCACGCAAGCCCGCTTCTTCCACGGTCGTAGCACCGCCCAGAACGATTCTGGACGGGCTCCGCAGAATACTCCTCCCCACGCCCAAAGTGTTTTGTGCATGTAGTTTGAGCGCATCCAGGGAGGCGGAGGGATCCACCTCAATTGTGGCAGCCTTTCCGCTCAGAAGTGTCACTTCGAGGATCAGCGAAACTTTTCTCCTCTTGACTGGATCCATGGCTAAGCCAAATTTAACGAACCAAGCCTAAACCTTAAAACCTAGTTTTTCTTCATGTTCAAACCATGAATCCCTGTAATAACTCCCTAAACCCAAGCGCATGCCGAGAGCCTTACAACCTAGGGCCTAGAAGTGCCTTAAGCCCTAAACCCTAGACCCTTAATCCTAAACCCTACACCTAAACTTTAAACTCTAAACACTACACCCTAGACCTAAACCCTAAACCTTAAACAGTAAACCCTAAACCCTTAGCCCGACACCGTACATCCTAAGAACTAACCCTCGACCCTCAACCTTAAACCTCAACCCTCAACCCTGAAAGTTCCACTCTAAGCCCTAAACCCTAGACCCTAAACCCTAGTTCATTTATGGTATTATTCAGGGACTCTATCGGGGTGTTGTGCTAGCAATGGTTAAAAATCAGCAAAGCCAGTAGAGACGTCCTGTGAAAATATCGATAACACAAATACACGTCATGCATCACGAAGCACTGTACCCTTTTCTCAAGACCAGACCCTAACTTTTAAACCTGAAAAGTAGAAAGATCAGTGACCCCAAGCCAATCCGTAAACCTGCAGCTCGGATTTGGAGATGGCACCATTCTCGTTGGCATCCAGGCAACCTCATAGAAGTTGCGACAAACAGCCATCACAGGTCAGGACTCAAACGTTACGGGTTTAGGTTTGGAGGTGCTTGTGTTTGGGGATTGCGGATCTTAGATGTAAAAAGAGACTTTGGCCTTGTCTTTATGGCTCTGGCTTCAGTGCAACGTCTGGGGCATGTAGGGTTGAGTGTAGTTCGGCTTTTAATGCTGCTGCCATGACACATGACTGTTTATGCTCAGTTTTGTCCAGGTTCTGAAGTTTACAGCTGCGAGGCTGCGATTTGGTTTGAGGATTTGGGCTGGTTTGGTAAACGAGGTAAACGAGTGTGGCGACCTGGTACGGTGACACGCAGCGCTGCAGCAGCTTCTGAACGCGGATCGATGGCCCCCAGACTGGATCCTGCAGAATACTTGAACCATGCACCCCAAACTCCATTCCTACTTCACACACAGCCCTTGACCCCAACACCCGAACCTAGCGTAGCATGACGCTCAACCTGCAAAAACCATCTTAGACCCATGACCCAAATTATTTTACACTATACAGCCCAAGACGCTGTGATGCTTTACGAAAGCATTCTAGTGGGCCCTGTAATGAAGTTCTCTCCGAGCACTGTGAAGCACTCCAGTGCCCCAGAGCCTCATAAGCCACGACCGACCCAGCAGCCTGCCCCAGTCACTAATCTGTCCGGACCAAGCTGCGGAACACGGCGCGCACGGCCTGCAGAGTCCCGAGGGAGAAGCCCGATAGGGCTTGGGAGTATGCCTGTCTACGTAAAAACACACTCTTATTGGAGATATGCAGATAGACCGACACCCTGTCCGTTAAATAAGCTCTGGGCTCGTATGTTTTCAGCTACCGCTGCTCACAACTTAGACAGTGTATATGTCGAGTCCAAGTTTGAAGACAGAAACCATGCAAGAGATGGCCTGAGGTTTCGTCGTAAGCATGAATAGTACTAACGCTTAAAATAAACCCCGCCGTCACCCCGACAATCGGTATGCAAGTTGCCATAGAGGCTGTCCTAGTCGGGTGTAGGGCGCAGAATACATGATTGGAATTGGGTTTCGGGGTGCAGTAAAGAAGAATAACTGCACACCCTCAAACCCCATTCTTAAGCCCCCAATACGATTACAGTACTAGGGAACTCCAAGGATTGAGCCTCCTCCATCGACCCCTTGAAGAACACCGACAAGCCGGCGGCCCACTCCCCAGTGCTCAAGGTTCCATTCCTTGCAGAGGGCTCTGTCAAGGTTTCGGCTTGCGGGCAGAAGGCTACTTCCTTTGAGATTAGCTCTAATTAGGGCTTAGGGCTCATAAGCTTTGGGGTTTATATGATTTATATGGCCTAGAGTTGTCAATCTCAATCCTTTGCGACTAGCTGTAGGGATCATACTGCCCAAGATTTGTTTACTCGACCACTGCGCTGGATGGCAGTCCTGTCGAAGTCCATGGAATCAAAGATCTGGTACAGGTCCTGGCGAATGTCAGCAAGTCGTGTCACTACTTTCCACGACTCTGCGAGGTCAGGACTGTGTAGAAGGGCTGACGGACGTGGGCTTGGATGGCAGCTTCCCACATGCCTGGCAATTACTTCGGAACGCACGTCTTCTTAGTCTTAAAACAACTGAACCTGCAGCACCCACTCCACCGCTCTCCCTGCACCCATCCCATGACACATTGAATCCCATTGACATGCATTCATCAAGGAGGCCACCGTGCAGATGTTAGCACCTGCGTGGCCTCGTCTTGTCCGAATGTCAACGATTCTGCTACTATCGTCGAACTGCCTCTAAACGAACCCTGAATTGAAGCTTGAAAGAGGACGGGACCACCCTACGATTACAAAGAGACCCGGAAATCAAGATGCAGCCTTCAAACCATGAGAGCACCTGCTCAAGCTACTTGAGAAAGCAGCCCCAGAAACAAGAAAGCCTGAACTAAGGTGTGGAAGTGTAAGTGTCAAGCTTGAAATCAGTTCCGCACCTCCCGCTCACGAGGGTTGTGCGGGATGTTCTGTTGACCTGCTCAGGGTATCAATGTAACAAGCCGGCCTGTTGACCTCTGTAGACCCTGCGCTTCCCTAAACAGTACGCCGAAATCCCTGAAAGCTAATATCACTAAACCAAGCTCTGTAACCCCAAACCCAAAACCCGATCGCAAGATTCAAACCCTATAAGCTGGAAGCCCGGAACCCAGGGATGGTTCACAAACAGCTCTGGCCTAGAAGCATCACCGCGATGTCCTTGGAATGCTCAAAGAACTTGAATGTACCATGCTGAGCTACCTCTGAATTCACAGGCACACCTCAGTTCATGTTGTCTTCAAGGTTTAGGGTTTAGGGTTTTATCTTCCCTCAGAGCCAGGCACTGAGCTCTCTGAGGGCCCTCGATGCGTTCGAACACCGAACACCCATGACAACACTCGCAAAGCGCTGAACAGAACCCACACAGCGGCCCATGAAAATTGACAGTGATCCAAACCTTCAAAGCCCAAATGCCCTGAACCGAACATAAAACGGAAAAACTGCAACAGTTACCTTGACCTGGGATTCCTTGCGGCCCAGCGGCGACGAAGCGATCCTTCGTCAACTCGCGGGAGCCGAACCTCGGGGCAGCGGCTTCCGTACAGGTTTAGAATTAGGGTTTAGGGGTTTAGGGGTTCAGGGTTTAGGGTGGGTTCTTGTTAAGGGATTTAACTTAAGTTACCAAAATAAGGATCTATAGCAAATAATAGGGTTTCCTTATTATGGTAACAGAAATAAAATCCCTTAACAAGTAGGGTTGAGAGATGAAAGGCTAAGCGTCGGGGTTTGGGGCTTAGGCTTGAGAGGATCAAGGGTTTAGGGTTGGGGTTTGGGGTTTAGGTTTTTCTTGCACGACCCTTTTCCCCCCCCCCCCGCTGGGTTCTGGGGTTGAAGGCTACCACTTACACGCGGGTACCACCGGTTAGGAGCTTGGGGTCGAGGTTTTAGGGCTAGGGTCGAACGTCCTTTGGTCTGGTGTTTAGGCTTGCGTTGTTGACAAAAGTCCACATCTGGTGAATGGAACGGGTAGTGTCAATGAAAGTACTCTTCAGTCAATAAATGTGAACCACGGATGACACACCATAATTACAATAATTCCTAGTTGGTTCCAGTAATGTTTTAGCAGAGTTTGCTTCCTTGCTCCAGGGTTAAGCTTCAGAGGTGTTGTGTGGCCGGCAGTTTGGGGGTCTTGGGTCCATGCCACAAACTCTAAATTGACTCTAAAGACCCTCAGCTAACCCGCGTGCGGTGTGGAGCCCACGATTCACCATGACCTCACACTCTGGCAGCCAGAGGTTCGGTCGTAGAGCCTCCATCTTGCTGCTTTAAGCCTAAGCCCGAAACCCGAAAACGCAACACCAGATGCCTAAAATGCGAAAACCTACGCAGACCTAAGCCACAGACAAGTGAACCTTAAAGCCCCAAAGCCCAAGACTCTTCAACCTCAACAAACCCAATGTAAGGCCCCGCTCAAACCCAACCTTTCACCTTAAAGCCGCCCCGGACCCCAAAACTTTACCCTAAACCCCGCCACAAGCAACAAACCCGTCCCAAGCCCCTGCAACCCAAGAACAACACAACACCAAGGCCAGCACATCGAGCTTTTGATCTGCCTCTGGAAGTATTCTAATCCATCCTGGGAGGTCATCAGCCTAAAGGTCCTAGGGTCAGGGTAGTGTTTAGGGTTTAGGGCTCTAGGCGTGGGGTTTAGTGGTGCCCATATATGGCGCAGACCACCGTAAAGCTTCTGTAACGGAACGCCCTTGGGGTCAAAGTATGTGCTACACTAGTTGTCTGTTTCAACAGCTCTCAAACTCATCTATCGTTGGGTCTATATTCAAGCAACATATGGCTCAGTAAGGGTATTTAGGTAGGGTTTAAGGATTCAGGGGCTAGCCTTGGTCCTGAGAGACCAACCTGCAAAAGCTGCAGAGAAACCCTACAGGCCCTACACCCCAAGCCCCTAACTCAGCCTTTCGCTTTCACCCTAAAATCCCTAAAAAACCCGTACCTAAACCCCAAACCCTAAATCCCATTAAAACACCTATGCACCCGAAAACATGAAACGAAGCCAGGAGGCCATAATGGGCACCTTCCGCAGCGGGGACTTCCGCGCAAGGTCTGCCTCGATTGCGGAAAGATACAGTACCTAAACCATATTACAGTATTGGGTTTAGGGTTCAGGGTTTCGAGATTAGGGTTTACCAAAACCATATTACAGTACTGGGGCCTTCAAGAATAGGGTTTAGGGTTTGGGGTTTAGGGTTTACCAAACCATATTACAGTACAGGGGCGTTCAAGAATAGGGTTTGGGGTTTAGGGCCTAGTGATAAAACCATATTACAGTACTGGGGCCTGCAGTTCAAGAAGAGGGTTTAGCGTTTAGGGTCTAGTGATAAAGGGTAGGGTTAAGCTATACTTAGCCACTCAGCGCTAACCCTACGTCTTATGCCGAATCCACAAAACCCTTGTTAAACCTTAAACCCTAAATACCCCTAAACCCTAAGCCCCAAACCCCTAAACCCTAAACTCTGAGCCCAAGTTCGTAACCCTATATCATGAACCTAAAACCCGAAACCCTGTCCCAGGAGTGATGGTTGTCATGCGGATCAGTGCCTGTGCGTAGAGGTTCTAGAGTTTTTTGTGATGTACGGTCAGGCAACCTATGAAGCAAAAAGCGCACTTGTGCTCCGAACTATGTGGCGGCTTTTTTTTGGAATGGGGTTTTGGGGCTCTGTCTTATAATTTTCGTATAAAACACCACCAAACCCTTAAGCCGAAAATGTCCTGCTGCTTCCGAAATCTCACTTGACGTACTTGATGCTTGGCATTCTGAGTTTGATTCGATGATCAAAGTCATCACCGATACTATTTCGAAAAGCTGATCTCCAACACGGAAACGGCTTGAAAATCACAGATAAGGCACAAGTCCTTTAGTTTCGTTTGCTCGAACAGACTTCTTGTCCGATCACACCACCAAACCCTATTCTAATCATCAAGGCCCCATGTTAACTCCCCCCAGCTCCGAAATCTCTCCTCTGTGCGAGGCCTGTTTGTTCAAATTGTCGCGGATCAGACTCCTTGCGTTCCACGGCCTCGGCTTGTGCTTACCTTAAGTTACAATAACATCATAAACCCTAATAGAAGATTTTAAAACCTTACAACAAAGAAAGGCGGCCATATAATCTGTGGCCAGAAACCCCAATAGATAGCAAGTAACTATACCCTCCAACTCCAAAAAAAACAAGCAGCTGGAGCCACAGGTTGGGTGCAACATACAGACAGGCCTTAACGCGTGGTTTCGGGGCTGTTTTATACAGTAGCCATGAACAAAACTAAAGGAATAATATGGGTAATAGGGTTTAGGGTTTAGGGTTTAGGGTTTAGGGGTTTAGGGTCTCTCGGATCCTCATGCTTTGGGCGATCGGCAGGTTTCGGGGCTTCGGGACCTAGCGACAAAGGGAAGCTTTAACAAGGCCTTGCTTGATTCCAGTCAGCTGCTCGTCCTTCGGTGATGACCTTCTTTGAGATCTTCGAGAAAGCTGAGAGTTGAACTTCGGGTTTCTGGGTTTGTGCGCAAGTCTAGGAGGGTTCAGCTGGTAGAGCTTCGGGCCATGGGTTTATAGGGTTTAGCTCAACAGGTAGCTTGCTGACGGCTTTCAACTCGTTTTGTGTCATGCAGCCACGCAAGTAAATGGAATGCCTGTCTGGCTCCCTGAAAAGATGCCTAAACTCAGGCTGACTTGCTTTCACAACTTCTCAAAACAAACCATTACCACTTCCACTCACTTCGGACCGATTCAACGGAACAACAACAAAACCAACGAAGCAGCCCAACTGTCACTGGCAGCTATCCCCGTGAGGCCCGCCCTGATAAGCGCCAGGCTTAATTTCGTACATGTTGATGACTGCCTGGCGATTCCGGCACTGGTTTTTATGGTCTGTGCGGGGAGATGGCCCGCTTGAGACTGGTCTTGGTCCCCTAGGCTTGAAGGACGAAGCTCTGATCCTGCATGCTTTTTGTTTACGTTGGATCTTCGGGCTTCCTGCGGCTCAAGCCAGTCGACTGCGTGGATTCTTGGACCATACCAGGGTTACAGGGGCATCTGATATGCAGTCCTTCGCTAGGGTACAAAACTACAATAATGTAGCCAGAGATCTCCACGGGCCTGCAATGCTGGAGAGCTACAGCTACGGACTTCCACAATGTCCAAGGAAACGAAAATTTCAAAGTACATAGCAATATCAACTCATGTAGAACGCAAAGCCTGAAGCCTGGATTCGGGGAGAACCAAGCTACCTTTGCAGCGCACCGTTGTCTATCCTGACGCGAACATCCACACCCGCACCTTGGCGCTGCCCTCGAATCCGATGACCTGAGATGAATGCATCATCGAGTCAACAACACAACCACTCGTCGACTCTCGTGCTTCAATCTAAGCCTCCTCTTCCCTTCAAGTCCGACTCTACAGAATGCTGTCCAGACCACGATGCTCCAGACTGGACACCTCAGAAGACCCCGAAACCCGGCTGCTCGAAGCAGCCGCCATGATTTGGTCTAGCCTTTCTTCCCAACAGCAACGCCTTCAGAGCCTAAACCATCTAAACCATCGTAACCCCACAGACCCTACATGAACGATGTTTCAGTGATCCCACATCCCGGAACCTGAAGCCGTCAAGATCCCTCCAACCCAAAGCGTCGGAGTGGTCGTCCGAAGCCTTCGTCGTCGTGCGGTCTCAGCACCACTACTCGATCACGGCCATAGCCGAGTCAAGGCTCCTACTCTTGCATTTGCTGTTCATGTCTGGGATTAGCCCTGGCTTCTTCATATCGCAATTGCCGACATGGACTACGCGCAAAAAATAGCAACCACCAAACCTCAAAACCCCTAAACCGCTAAACCCCGAAGTTTCCGAAATTCCGATCCGGGATGCATCGGTGCAGCCGCAGAGGTTGAAGAAGTGGCCCGTCGACTGGGTAAAAGCGCACTTTGGGGCTCAGAGCTTTGAGTCGAAGGCTTGGGGCTCAGAGCTCCGGGGGTTTAGAGTTTGGTTTGTTGGTTGGGCTGTAAATGCCTTCTCCCCCGCCCAGAAAGCCTAGACTCCGGAACTCGCTTTGCGAGAGGGGGAGGTAGGGCGCTTCGGCTTGGGATCTGTATGGCAAGCTTGTGAGGATACGAGCCAAAGTCACGGGTGTTTCTTTTTTTTCGCAGCAGCCCACGATTGGAGCATGGGTTGTTCAGGATGAGTTGTGCACTCTGCGGTGAAATGAATCAGCTCTGATTCGAAACTCCTTTCCATCCGGCATGTGACATGCTGTGACAACCGCCAACACCATCTCAATTTTGCTGAGGTCATACCCCCAACATAACATATGCTTAATCCCTATAAGAAGAAGAAAAACTGAAACATGTGGCTGTTGTAAGGGTCCTTTGTAAGCAGCGACCGCCAAGGGGACATTCCAAGGGCTTCTGCATGGAATTTTGTGGGGGTTTTCAGAGGTTGAGGTTTTGGGGTTTCGCTTTGTTCATGCTTGTTTTGAAGATTGGGATTCCAGGCTGCCGTCAACATACTTCCCAGCAACGCTTTGAGGAGGGGCTGCTGGAAACATACAACTCATTCTATGAGATCTTAACAACACCTTGCTTTCCCGCTGGAGGTTTTTGGCGGATGGGTGTTTTCAACAGACTGCCACATCACCAACAACTTGGTGTGGGCCACAGCAGATGATAGATGCCGGGATCTAGCTGAATTCACTTAAAGTCCTTTTTTTTGAAGCATGGAATGACATGTGGGACAAAGGCCGTTTTGAATAGCCAGCTTTCATGAGTTGGTCCTAGATGAGGGTCCCCGAGGTTTCAGGGTCCCCTACCTTAATCCTATTTGCCCTGTACTATTTGTGGCCTCTACGTTGGGCCCCCTGATTTTCTGAAGCTCCCAAATCCTATAAGCCCTAAACTTCCCCTAAAGCGATCAGCTAAGCTGCGTGATGGTTTCCCATGGCGTCGCTAACACCCCCCAGTCCCTCGCCCTTTCGGCGATCGGAGATGCCCGAGACGACAGGAGAACAGTGTGGCGCAAGGTACAGACTGCTGATTCATTTTTTTATGTGTATATATATATATTAACATGAGGACGGGGTTTCGAGCATATGCTACTACAGCATGTGTACAAAGATTCTTCTGTATTCTGAGCTGCTTCGCTGAAGCTTTGCATTGTTACTTGGAAGCCTGTTGTATGCATGAGATTAGCAGCTACTGAAGAAGACGTGTCCATGTCCAAACGTATCACGTTTCGGGCTGGAGCCATCCCAGATCAAGCTGCCCAAGTTTAAAAAGGTCGTCGGGAACCCCCTGCCCGCGACGAAACCACGCCCTGAATCTGAAAACCTACTCGCCACCGGGACTCTCAAAGTCGAACTGAATCTGGAATCTCTCCGTCAATTTTAAACAGTGTCCTACAGAGAGCGTCGTGCAATGTCGTGCAACATCTACACCATGAAGTCAACAGCACAACTCTCCAACCCTCGAAACTCGAAACCTGGATAACTAGACCCGGGTTTCGGTGAACTATAAACTATGAGTAAATTAACGAACCGAATGGAGCAGTAGTACTTACTGTTCATGCAGCTGCCACGCTGGGACTTTGGGCACGAGTGGTGTTTAATGTAGGGAGTTCAAGTAGTTAATGTCGTTCCTTACAGCTCTCCTGAGTCTGCGATATCTGCATGTATATACATATTTACATACATACATACATACATACATGCATACATACATATATACTCTATGAAGTGCCGTCCCCGAATGCCTGGTACTGCCCACGCCCAAGACCTCAAACCCAAATCCTCACCAACATGACCGCTGAGGGAGCCCAGGCTTCCCAACAGCATAGGCCGGCAGAACTCGCCACAGCCCTGGATTAAAATGCACCAACGCATCCCTAACACTCCGCCTAGAACCTCTGAAACAACGATGGTCTACCAAAGCCAGAGGCTAAAACCCCTGAGGCCCCCGAGACCCGAGCCCTGCTTTTTCTTCACGCTTGGAGCCAATCTTCTCTGGCCGCGAGGACCCAGGGATCCCTCGCCAGCTCTCGCGAGCGAATCTCGAACCAGCCTAGCAGCGGAGCAGTCTGAAGAGCTAGGCGTCAGAAAGGCAGAACTGTGAGGGCTGAATAGGGCTTTGGGGCCAAATTTAGGGCTTAGTTAAGGAGTGAGGTTGAACTACAGTGAACTTTATAACTTCAGCTTCGTTTGAATCAGGGGCGTTTTCTGCCAGGAGTTTGGGGCACTGGGATGCCTTCTGACTTTGTGAACTTCTCCATCTCTGTAGTGGAACCTTTCAACACCACCTTTCATTCTGCCGAGCCACGATCTTCGCCGGTGCCATCCCTGCGAAGGACAGGGTTCAGGATTCGGGGTTTAACTCAGTGGGGTCTAGAGCGTTTAATTAAGGTCTATCGGGTTCAGGCTTTTCGCATTTCTGGTTGGGTGGGGTTAAGGTAAGCTATCACACATCAGGTATTGCAAACATCCAGTTTCGTATCGTTCAAAGAACTGTCGTCAGTTTTGCTGCGGCGAGCGGCAGAATGGTCACTGCTCTAAAAATGCTTCATGCACTTCCCAGATGGCCAAGCCTGAATTAGCAGGTCAACCTCGCACCAAGCCATAAATCGGAAGATCAATCCTAAGACCCACCTGAGGATCTCGTCGTACAGGTGCTGCACACGCAGCGTACTCCAGGTGCCCGAGCCCAGCGGCTCACAATCAGCCTAGGCTTGTGAGTTCTGTTGCCTTTTGATTTGGGGTGGCCAACTGCCTTGCACCGAAAAACAGAACCCCACAATGAAGTCCAACTCGCACAACACATATGCCCAAATCCTATTCTAAAGATGAAAGACCCTACATCACCATCCAAAGAGGTTGGACTACAGGTTTCTGGGCCGTGTCTTCGTTCAAAACCGGGAGCGGATGACTCGAAGCTCCAGAAGCGATGTGGGCAGGGCCTCGGTGAGATGTCGGCTGGATTTCAGGCTTCATGGCATATGTATTCATTTTCAGTCTAGTCTAGCGTTTGTGTGTGTGCGTGTGTGTGTGTGAGGGCTTTGAAAAGTTTTCAATTTTGTGACGGCTACACTCTGCGTGCTCCAGGTCTTCTCTCGGGGGCTTGGATTGAGGAGTCTTGGGCTCCGACGGATGAAGTGGGCTTCGGCGCTTGTGTTTTGGGCTTGGGCCCTGAGGGCCGTGGGTTGAGGATGAAGGGACTTTTGAGACCTTTCCACGCAGCTCCGAACCCTCAGCTATGCCTTCACCCGGAAACACTAAACCCTTTCCCTGTACGCCTTGTACAGTTAATCTTGAACTCTCCGCTCACCGCAGCCCAAACCCTGACGATCAAAATTTAGCAAACACATCGGACCCCTCGCTGGGCAGCTGACTGACAGGTCGCGTTACCCTCGAGGATGTAGGTTCCAGCAGGACAAGCAGCGCAATCCTGCACCCATCTACTTCCCTGATTACTGACCTTCTGCCTCAACTATCTGCTTACTCCAGGGGCGTGAATGCTAAGATCTTTGGAGGAGCATGTAGAGAGTCACTTCTTCACTCAGTCTCTCATTGACTTCGATCCGAAGCCTGCCTAAAAGCCGGACATGTTGTCAGGAAGAAATCACCGACACGAAAAGGGAAGAACAACAGCTAGAATCTACGATCCTAGGACTCAAAGTTGAGTCATGAAGCTTTCGGTCGGCCCAAAGGGCTTTCGAGCTTGAGGCTCTAGGCACTCTAGGCTCGCAACTGCAGCTGCGGGAGTTCGGGCTTTGCTTTGAAGGGTGCAGTGGACTTGCTCTCTCGCCGATGTCCGACGCAGTTTTGGGCTTGGACGGAGCTACGAAAATAGAGACCGTCCCGGAGTTCGAGTTTGGGAGGCTCGGAGTTCAGCTCTCGGCGCTAGGGAACAAAGTCCTATGAAGCTCAGTCTTGAAGGCTTTTGCCATAGTCTCTAGGCTCGGAGGTCCATGTCTTAAGAGATGGGTGCTGACAGTATCCACGATCCCCTTGCCAAAGTCTTGGTTCGTCCTGCCCCCCCTCCCCTCCTTCCCCTCCGGCCCCCGTGCTCTCCAGGAGGGAGCTGAGGGTCTGAGAATGTTATCGCCGGTGGCAATTACAGCGCATCCGACCAGCGAGGGCCATTTCAGAACCCGAAGTTTCTCCGGCCGCCGATAGACTTGCATGACTCTTCAAAGCGAAAACCTAAACCTTTGTTACATGACACCCGAAACCCCAAGTCCAAAACCCCTGTTAGATGATATGAGCCATCTCTGTCCCGCGAACCAGGGTGGCTCCATCGCCCCTCGGGACATTCCGTACCTGTGGATGTGCTCAGGGTTTCGAAGCCCTAGACTCAAAAACCTGAACCCTTCACCCTCAATCCTACGCTCCATGTAAATCTCTGATTGTGCGAGACACGGACATTTGCGAAGGCATAGGGTTCCCTTGCCATAATTATAGGGACTGCAGAGTCCTAAATCCGAAAACACACTCCAGCTAGATTGCAAGACATACTCATAGTCAAAATCGTGGGTTGCAGACCCGGAATAGCGAAACAGGCCTCCCCTACAACAGCAAAGCCAAGCTGCACTCTGCTGAGCGCGACGTACTCCACGTGCCAGATGGGCATTCCATGCCTTCATTCATGCTGATAAACGGCTAAACCTCCCTTAAATCCCCGGGTCGCGGCCGCGAGTTCTAAACCCCTACACCGGGAAGCATCTCGCCGGCAAAAACTGAAAGTCCTACACCTCAGCCAGGGCACATTCCCCGTCCGGCGAGGGCGCAAAGCGGCCGGCTGGGCAAAGACGACAGCGGCTGGCATTCGATGGACTAACCTGGCGAGGTCGGACATGGCTTAGGACTCAGCTTTTACGGTTGCAGGTTGAGTCTTGCAATGAAGCCCCTTACGTCCAGAAAGCTGGAGGATTTGAGAATGCATTTCGAGGGGTAGAGCTCAAAGCGATCACCCATTTTGGACTTGCAGTTTCAAGGCTGTGCTGTTGGGCTACTCTTGGCTTGGGATGCGGGATTCCGGGAAGCTGCAGGCTGCCTTCTATGTGCTGCTCCTGGTCATCACCGGCTGCCAGCCCCCATAACGATGCTCAGGTTTCGAAGCCGACAACCACGACAGGTTCAATCAAAGCAAACACCAAAGCCCCAAACCCACCACAAACTCACACACAATCCAACAGCCTCGACCCTCAAAAACCCGGAATTAACAACTCGTCTAAGACCCAAACCGAAACCCCGAAACCGCTAAACCAGCAAGCCCCCTCCACTGCTCTGGGTCTTAGACAGCCCAGGCCTTCCCCAGTGGGCAGGCTGTGCACATCCCAGCTTCGGCCTGAGCTCACAAGCTCTTGGAAACAGGTCTCGGGTCTCCAGGACTTAGGCCTCATTTCTTACAGCTTTTCCAAGGATAATGACCATCAGAGCTGGGATTCCTCACTGGCATGAGGATAATGACGAATTTCAACTTTCCATAAAGGACCACGAAAACATACGGATCTCTCCCGGCTTCCTAGCTTCCAGAAAAAGCCTACATGCAGCAACTTGGGACCGTGTTTAACCTGCCAAGTCAACAGCGCCTTGGCCACTTGGCGCCCTTCTGGGAATCGGCTAACTTAAGTATCTCCTGCGACAAAGAAGCCCCGCTCTTGGTTCCGGCAGGGCAGATGCTGCAAGAGGGCGACTCGGCCTCTGAGCTCAAGGCTTTACGGCTTGCAGAGACAGACTTCGTGCCCCTATGCTATAGGATCAAGGCTTTTGAAACTGTGTTGAGGGTGGGCGTGGGTTTTCGCGGGAATTGGGTGTGAGCTCTTTGAACCCGTGATTTGGCTCTTGCTGCAGCTGGGTCTCCGACAGCATTTTGGGGTCTCAAGAATTCTGGGATTTGCAGGGTTTTGATGGGCTTGCGGACACCATTGAGCAGAAGCTGCAGCTGCTGTTGGTACAGCAGGGCTTTCAAGCGCTTGAGACAGTTTTGAAGATCTTAGCGTCAGGCAGTACATACAGATTGCAGGGTGTTGGGACCATGTCTAGTGAGTCTAGTGCAAGCTCGAACCACAGCGTCACAGCATTGTCACGATTATCGAGCAGCCGCACACATTGCATTGTAGGGATTTCCGGGTGTCGCACTCAAGGAGGCCTTCGGAGTGGCGTTCCGGTCGGCATAGGAAAACCCTCGCATACAATTCGCGGCCTTCCTTCGACAACCACTAAGCGTTTTGACTTGTACCGCATCAGCCTACCGCGAAGGGACTTGAGTTCGTGCCATGTCAACGGCTCCAGGGAAGCGTGAACAAAGGCATGGCACCGGCTGCTTCAAGTTTGGCTTTCATACGCTGAATGGCAGCCTCCACGCCGGCATCTGCGGACGTGCAGATAAGCACAGCCTCCTGCCTGCATCTGCGCTTGGCAGCCCAGTCGACGAGAGACCCCTACGAAAGGAAGTGTGGTTGAAGAATTCAAGTCCAAACGGGCTGTAAATGCCGCGCCAAAGCTCGTGAAAGCTCAGTTTGTTTCTGTCCTGGATCTTGCGAAAAATGCACTGCCAACGCTGCAAATTCGGGTCGAACACGACTTTTGCAGTCTTAACTTCCACTCTAACGCCGTCACGAATCCAGTCTACAGCAGCATTGTTGATATTGCGCCTCATGCATTGATGTGCAGTGGGCTCACCAGATGCATCCGTGAAAGTGTTACCTGCATGGTTAACCTTGTCGATTCCAAGGCGATTCGCTGAATCCGGTTTCCACGGGCACCAGTGCTCATAGTGTTCATGGGTATGCCTTCGTACACTTTGTCTTGCAGTTGGCGCGTTTTCTGCAGCAGCTCGGAATAGAGCGTCGAAACCAAGGGGTCCGTCCTCGCAACCTTGCTAACAAACTCACATGATCCTGACAACAACATCTTGTCTAGAATAGTTTTCATGGCTTTATTCCATGCAGCCTGTCCCAGCTGGCTGGCGACACGTATTGCATGTCCCACACTGGCAGCTAACGCTCCTGCGGAATTGACTCCGGTTTGCAAGTCATGCCTTATCAGGTAGAACTCAGCAGGGGTGTATATTAACAAGTAAAGATCATCAAATAGCTGATCGTGCTGACATCTCTTCTGCACCAGCTTAACGCCATGAAAAGTAACACTCCAAACCTGCCTAGTTTTATCGAAACACAACATGGCAGATTTGACCTCAATGCGCCTTCCCCCAAGGCTGAAGTCCCACTCTGCCATTTGCGAGCTACGACGGTGGCCATCGCGACAACTCAGCGCTGACTCTGCGTCAGCCGACAAGCTTTGCGGATGCAAGCGCTCGAGAATGCCCCTGGCAAGAGATTCCAGGAGCATGCCACGTCGTTTTTCCGCTTACTTTGGCAAGCAGATCATCTCCGTAAAGTGCCTGTGACTGGCTCACAGGTTCGATGATGTGCCGGAAGCATGCAGAATCCAACACAACAAGCCCCGACGTGACTGCCACAAGTCTACCGGTATTTGGCAAGCCCACGTCACGACTCTAATTCGCAGCATGTCTGCACCACGGAAATACTACAGTAGCAGACTCGCTCTGCTCTCTTGGGCCGAACAAGCTCCGTCGCTGGCGAAATCTGTCATTGCACAAGCCCATGAACACCAAATTCCTTCAATTTGCCAAAACCCTGAAATGCTACACCCTCAACCCTACAGAAAGAACCCCCTCTCCTCCAGCCCCTTTAGCCCCCTCTTCCCCAGAAGCCCCCAAAAGAACCCCCCTTTTTCCCCACAAAAGCCCCTTTAAAAGGCCGCCCCAGCAGCGAGGCTAAAGCTCCCAGGTCTGCAGGCGCTGCATTCGCCGGAGCCCGGCTCGCTGGCAAAGCCCGCTGGGCCTCGGAGGTCTGAAACTCGACGAGTTGGGTCTAGTTAGGGTTTAGGGTAGTTAAGAGTTTAGGGAAGTTAGGGTTTAGGGTTGATGGATGTCTGGGTTTGAGGCTTGTTATAGGTATAGGCTTTTAAGGATAAGAAGGGCTTTTATGTTCAGGTCAGGGTTCGCAGTTCGGGGTTGAGATTGTAGGGATTGCAACCTGAACTATAGCTATAAGGGTTTCGGGATTAAAGATCGATCGAAGACTTAACTTACTTGATGTGGGGTCGCCTTGACTGCCTGGTAACTACAAGTAGCTATTGTGATCGTAGACCCATAGATCCTCTCGCAGGCTCCTCTGCTAGCAAGAGGCGCCTTGCAACTTGACATGCACATCTTGAGACTCATGCTCACAGCCTCTGAGCACCCGTCAAAGGTCGCAGGTGTCAGATGCACTCCGACTATACCTCGCATGACAAGGCAGTTCGGGTGGAGGGCATGTAAAGATCATTTAAGGTCTCAGGGCTGGGGTTCAAGTGGCTTAGGTGCGAAGGGAAATTTTGGGGTTGGCAACCACGGGTGATTTTGCTTCCGTTTCACGCTTTGACAGGTTTCTCGAGAAGATATAGTGATATGGCACATAATCAGTCTGCGACACACAGAGAGTCCTGATATGCAGGTCAGCGTAGGTGCGTGCACCATCAAATCACTAAAAAAAACACTACATATTGCAATCGACCCTGCAGAATTGATATCGGAGCCTGCCCGCAGTGCACTCCTCACACATGTCCGCGGCAGCATCGCTGCGTGTCCCAGGAGGACAACCTGGAGCGGCGAATCAGTTTCCATCATCGAAAAACCGAAAGGAAGCGAATTCATGCGAATTCAACTGTAACCCTGCACCGTGCACCGTAAATTCCTGCTATAAACCTGAAACTTGAGCCCAAAGCCCGGCCACAACTTTTGGTTTAATGTCGCGACAAGAAGCACCCTACCGAGGGAACTCGAAGCCCTGTGCCAAAGTATGTAGTGCCCGAAAACATACCCCTAAACCCTAAACCCTACCAGTATAGTAGGATCCCTCGCGATGTCGGCCCAAGGGCTCTCGCAGCCGGTGCCATTGCCACGGAAACGACCTGGAAGGCAGTCGCCTCAGCAAGGTTCTCAAGGCAGTTGAAACTCGTGGCCTCCTGATGTATGTATGTATACAATATATTCAATATATATATATATGTATATGTATGTACGTATGTATGTATGTATGTACGTATGTATGTATGTATGTATGTATGTATGTATGTATGTTGATTCGGACCTTGACATGAAGATCCTTATAGTCGTTGCTCCAATCAAAGTGGAGGGAGAGGGAGCCGCTAATCCGGTACCGTCTTGTCTGCAGAGTACAGGCCAGAAAGATTTTGGCTTATCTCGGAGTACTTGCGAGGAAGCACGGGAACTCCAGGACAGGACTCCGACGCCCATCTCGCACAGGTCGAAGTGCAGGCAGAATCATTTGTAGATGCAATTCTAGAATGCCGCTTTTGGACTATGCCCCTAGTTACTTGGAGTTCAAACCGAGCCCCTTCATCCTGCAGCCGAAGTATGAAAGACTAAATTTGAACCCTAGAAGGCCTCGAGACCGAAAAGCTCTCAAACCGTAAGCCCTTGCATTGACCCTTAAACCTTAGAGAACCACACCCGGATAAAACAAGCTTGCGGCCACATCGCTGCAGGAGACCGAGGCACTCGAGCTCCAAGTGCCTGGCAGCCGTCATAGCAACAGAAATCCAAAATGTTCCAAATTCCCTCCAAATCTCTGTAGACTTATACTGCGTATATTATGCCCCAAAACCCCACTGCGATTGTGAAGGCCCCCTACTGTATTCGATACGGCTTTGATGACATAAATGTTGTCCAACCTCTGAAGTCTGCGGGCCTGTGGGGTTGAGGCTTGCAGAACTGTCTGACGCTATGATTGAATGCTGCTGCCATGCACTGGCTGTTAGACACTGCACGCCAACCACTCTCCAAAGCTCAACAGACACCTGCCAAAAGACCGACGAAAAGTCAATGCAAAGCCGTCGAGATCCCCCGCAAACCTGGAACCGAACGCCCATTCTACAGTTCCAAACTCGATAGCGCCATAAGTCTAAAGGCAAACCCAAATGTTTTGGAGATTCAGCGCTTTACGAGACTTCGGATGGTAACTCCCCGGCGACAACTCCTAAACCCGCAGCCTTCTGGGCAGTCCATGCACGTCTCGTTCCTGGGTTTCTGCAGCAAACAGCAAGCAAGACAAAAACCAGTCGAACCCCCCCTGGCTTTTTGTGCTTAGAAGCCCGCATAAAACAAAACATGACTCGAGTGTTGACGATCGTCTTGCTGAAATACCAGGAGATGTGTGGGGGAGCAATGACGTTCCAACTTTCTGGCTTCCATGTTAAACACGACACCCTGTTGCATAATTGCTTGAAGAGGAGGCCAAGGGGCGGCTGCTCGATGTAGGTCCCAGCAGGACACAGTGAACAGTAGGCAGAGCCCTCGTCGCTAAACTCGCCCGGCAGGCCTTCGGCACGAGCTACCGTGGGTTCCATCTGTGCGTGCAGCGCTCGGGATCCAGCATGTGGACCCGGGCAGAGATGTTGGAATGCTTTGTGCTACCCTGGACAAAGCTTTGGGAACAAATGGAAACTTCTCGAACGTCAACTAGCAGAATTACAAAGTTACACATGTCGCTGCTTTGCCTCCGGTGTCATGCCGTTACCAATTACGTCATGGCTAGTTTTGCACTCTGTCTGGCAACAAAATGTCAACGTGAACCTCTGACCCTGCGCACCTCCCACCTCCAACCTCTCTCAACACACCTAAAGACAAGCCCGAAGACGCCAGCTTTCGGAGCCCAGAAGATGTAAGGTTTAGAGCCATGGGCACCTGATAACGCATCCCGCATCCCAGCAAGAATTAATTGACTCCAAATACCTCAAGCTCAAGCAGGGTCGAGGGTTGAGGGCCGTGACGCCTGCTGGGACATCTAACCATGAAGCTGAAATTCTGAGCCCTTGCCAGAAGCGAATCTACAGGTTGCCCTCCCCCAGGCCTTCAGCTCTGGAATCCAGGCCTCAAACCTTGAGCAGCTAAAGCCCAGACTTTTGATTGTTTAATCTTCTGAAACCCTGCACCTTTGCTTCAAACGCCCAACTCACCCTAAATATCCATTCAAGTCTTCCGAGGGTCATCGGATGCACTCTGCCGCTTCCATGCCACTCCAGGTGCCCGCCGGGCAGGAGGTGCAGTTCAAGGCCTTGTGATCTTCGGCTTTGGCTTCCTTGAAGGCTTCTCCTTTGATGCTTCCTTCAAGGGGTTCCTGTGAGGGCTCCTAGAAGGGGTGGGTAGTGGTTTTAGGGTTGGGAACCTTCTGATGCTTTGACCCGAGACATGAGAATATGTGGAGGCAGTACCGTTCCTGAATTAGGAACCACGGGATGCTTGGGGCTCAGGAGACCCCAAACAAAGTTTTGGGTGTTGAAGTTGAGGCATATATACGAGCCTCCTTTTTGTACGGCCCCTTTGCATGTCATGAGGTACGAAATGACAGGCTCGCGGACGTGAGCGAATGTTTCAGAAGTCACCCAAACAACAGGACCCTTGTCATGAGAGTCTCATCATCGAAGGCTATAAACAACGTTGACACAATACTGGTAATCTTAGAAGCTATGAACTAACGGTTCGCCCCACCATCTGCAGAGGCACCGGATCCGTAATGAAGGTCCCGGGGATGCAGGAATTGCATCCAGTGGACGCCGTGGTGCTATACCGACCTCTCTGACGCTCTGAGCAAGCAGAGCCATGCATGTGATTTGCTCCCTGCTCGGGCTTGCATCTGACCAGCTGTGGGTTGAAGTCTATGATTCGGGGCCCTATGAACCCTTGTTTAGCCCTAAACCGCCTTCCCAAACCCTTACTGTAGCGAGCTTCTCACAGGGTTTTCAAGCATAGAACTCCTCTACACCAGCGGAAGCACAAGCACAATCCCGTGTAGAGTTTGTACAATCACGGCAGAAACTTCCCGAACAACCTGTTGAAAACTATGCATTCGGGGCCGGAAACGGCGTCAAGAACACAAGACCACAAACACAAAAAACATCGTAAACCTCCTTTGAAGCTCCACATGGACACCAAAACAGGCAGGCGCATCAAGATACACGAAACCGGATAGAACTTGCAATCCTGGGCCCGAACCCTGCGCCCTGCCTAGGGGCGCTGGATTGTTGTTTGGTTTAGGAATTATGGGATGAAAAACCTGAAAACCCTGTGTAAACTCTCAAAGCGAAAGTCCGCACGCCTCGAGCACACATCTCGCAGGTTTGGTCTGGACTGAGGATGAACGTGCCCGCCTTCGGTCGTGGGATTGTTAATTTGTAGAGGTTCTATCACTGATCTGTTCATTTCTTTGTCATCCGAATATTTACAGACATACAGGCAGCCAGCCAGGTCCTGAAAATACGCCAAATTATCACCTTTCTGTTGGAATTCTGAAGGTCTACCTGCCTGGACACAAAGGCGCACACAGACCGCCGCAGAGAAATACGCACACGCAACGACAACACAAAACCAAACGAGACAAAGAGAGGGAGACAACAGATCGACGGTGCAAGAAGGCTTAATCGAGGTCCATGCGAGTTGAGCTTCATCTCGGGCTTTCCTTGAAGGGTGCAGCTCCGTCTCTGCGGCCGCGTGGCCGGGCAATCGTTGCAGACAGAGGCCCCAATGCCGCTGAAGGTGCCAGCAGGGCAGAGCATACCTGGGTCTGAGTGTCTCTGCAGCCTTCGAGCCGAGGGTTTCCCCTAGCACCGTAAAGATTCTGTGGCTCGGGAGATGAGCTTGAAGTGCGTCTTACATGAGGCTGCTTGGGAGATGGCCTTCCATCCGGGTGGGTTCAACCAGGGTGATGGCCAACAAGGAACGCTGAAGACAAGGCATCACGAGGCAGCGTAAGATGTTTATACGGCAGTTCATGACTTCTTTGCACAATTCTTTGGTTCTGCTGGCTGCTGCATCGGTTATTGTTGTCTGTTTGGTGTAGTGTGAAAGTTGGCAGAACAAAGAAGCCCCAAGCCCTACAGTTCCAACATAAGGAGCCTCAATACATAGAACAAGGTCTTGGGCCTCGGGGTATTGTGTACTTTTAACTACGTGAGCACTTTAAGGAAGTCTCAGCTACTAAGCCTAAGTCTGTAGGCTCCGATTTTGTCTTCCTGAACCGACCTCTGTCCGAGTGGCAGGAACCAGAGGCTTCGCCGCTGATCCTGGGCGAGGCGTGAAGAACAGACTTGGAGCTTTCAGCGTGGGGTTTACCTATAGTCTCCATTGTAGTTCCTTTTTGGGGCTACCTTTTAGGATCCTTAATGTGAACCTGGTTAAACCAAAAAAAAGGAACTACAATGGAGACTATAGGTAGGTCTTGATTTGAGTTCAGGCTTCCGGGTTGAACAAATTTCAGGGTTGCAAGGGCTTCAGGATTTCAGTTTGAAGGCTTGGGTTTAGGGGCTTTGGCCTTGGGTATGAGGCTTTGGAGAATCTGGGCTCCAGTACCACTAGTCTACAGCATTGTACTGTAATGGGCCTGTCGTCATGCACGGCTGGGTTTAAGGGATTCTTCCACTGCAATCTTAGATTAGGCCAACTGCCCACAGAATCAAGGAGAGTGCAGGGACTGTTTGGGCATCCATGTCCTCATTTCTCGACTACGTCATGTCCGAACTCTTGGAAAACAGTGTAGAGAGTAGGATTTCCTTCAATTTGTGAACCGGTAACTTAAAACAAAAAGAAAAGTCGAGGCACGTCCCAGCCGGGCAGAGTGTGCAGACGGCCGCGCGCTCCGGACTAAAGCGGCCGCTGGGGCAGTCGGTGCCTGAGGGAGGGCAGGTGGTCGAGAATCCAGGCCACCAAAGTCCCGCTTCGAAGGATAACATTATCTTCAGGACCCAACAGCAATATCCTGACTGATGCCTGCACATACATCTCAGTCTCCTTTCCCGATGCCAAACACTTATGCTGGGCTGTACATCTTGGCAAGCATGGACTTTGTCGGAACCCTCGCAATCAAACAATAACGGAATCCACAGAGACCTGGTGCCCTAGACCCTGACATGCCCCAATACATAAGTCGGACCCCTTTAGCTTTGGGTCTTCGCAAGATCGAGCCGCACTCTGGCGCGGTGTCGTTGCTGTATCTGCCAGCAGGGCAGGTAGTGCAGCTGTTCGAGGACGTGTTGCTGAACGTCCCAGCTTCGCATATGTCGCACCTGGGTCGGGAAAGGGCTATGGGTGGTTGCGATATCGATTTTGAATATGTATAGCGCGCGAGCTGAGGCATGTGACATGCGATTGACTGAGACGTATGAAACTCATCAACCCACCTTTCACAGTGCAGCAAAGCGAGGTGCCGTGTCATTCCAATGAGAATAAAACAGTCTCGGACACATGGACAGGTACATAACCCCTTGCAAACATGGACTCGTCGTTAAACATTGCAAAAGCTCAGCTGCCAAATGTTACCAAGGCGCACTGTAGCGCCAGCATGGCTGTAAGTGCCAGCAGGACAGGTTTCACATTGGTCATCCGGCTGCCTGGCTTGATATGTAAACAAGCAGGCACATGACTCCTTCTGGTCGACACTCCTGGTTTTTGCTGCTTAGCACCTGTAAAGGCTCCTTAAAACAGTGGCCGGTCGGCAAATCCGTCACACGCACATCTGAGAAACCGATTTCAACATGTCGCCGAACTCCGTCGTCAACTCATGAGCTCCATTGCTCAGCCCTCTGCGCAAAACTTCAAACGAAAAATGCAACAAACAACACAACTACACTGAATATCTCCCACGCTTTTAGGCATTGAATGATTGAAATGCTTTGAGGACCCAGCTTAGCTGCACCATTCTCTACACTGAAAGATTGAGACGAGATGCTGGATGTTCGTGCCAGGAGGGCAGATTTGACAGGCGCCCCAGCCAGTGTCAGAGCGACTTCCAGGAGGGCACGGCTCACAGCTGCTGGCTGCAATACCTGGGCTTTGGGCTTCGGGTTAAGGGATTTCGGCTTCCAGCTTTGGGGTTCTGGGGCTTCGGGGCTTCCGGTTTAGACTCCCTTGCCGACATCCCAAAGCGCTCTCTGCATGAAGCTTCGGGTGATACCTATGACGCTCAAGGCGTGCAATTCGTCACGCGCGCAGGACTCTGGCAGACGGGCTTTGGTAGACCCGAACAGCATACGTCGACAAAGAGACATACGAATGGCTTAGGTTCGTCATCATCGAACTTGTGATTTACAGCATGGGTTTAAGGATGATGTAGGCTTGGGGATTTTAGGCAGTGGGCTTCAGGCGCAAAGAGCAACTTATACTGTGCCGAACATGCACATAAATAAGTGACCCGAGAATGTGCGAAGTACGATAAGCTGGTCGTGACTCATCACTCGATGATATAAGAGGGATTGACATCGACCAATCTGAAAAATCGACCCCTTCCAAATCAGAGCCTCAAGCAAAGCCAGAACATCTGATCTCGCATCCAGTTCATGACATCTCACATGTTAAAGCCTGAACCCGGCGCCCGGAACCCAAGCCACAAAACCACTCAGGAAACAGTCAAGATACTGCTCCAGGTGCCCGCTGGACATGTGCGACACTGTTGAAGGTCCTTATGTAGAAGGCTCGGAACATCCACTGAGCTCTAGCCTAAACCCTTGTCTGTGCGCATGCCTGGCATCCCAAAACATCGCAGACTGCAAGCATTCTCTCGCCCCTAGAATGCTACAAACCCAACATCTGCTTTCAAACACTGTCACGTGAGAGAAGCACTGGCTAGCTCTGGCTCTGGCAGGAAATGAACAAGAACGAGGTGAGGGGTTTGAGGTCTTCGGTACTGAACACCGCACACCCTCCAGGGACGCAAAGCTCCAGTAGTACAGCCTGTAGCCGTACCGGGAAGGTACAGGTTGAAGCCTGTTGCAATTATTCAGACCCTGCCCAATATCGAAAAGCAAATAGCTCGAAGTTGTCCAAGTAGCGGTGGTGAAAGTGCCAGGCTGGCATGGGAGGCATTCACCAGCACCGGCAGAGCTCACATAGCCAGCTTGGCACGTCGTGCCTCTTGGGCGGAGGTATGGAAGCTCCGGGTTTGGGGTCACACAAAGGCTCATGAGCACAAATGTATACATCATCAACGGCAGTAGGATCAATAGACGAATTATTGCCATCCCAAACCCCAAAGCCCAAGACCTCCCTTAAACAAAGTCCTCAACTCATATCCCTCGAGTAACCCTGAACCCCAAAACCCTGGAATCCCATTAAGACCTTCATCCTAAGCTCTGCAGTGCGAGCCGCACTCAGCTGCTCCTCGCGGGCCTCGGAAACATCCAACGCAACTGTTGCGTTTACAGAGTTAAGAACTTGAGTTGAACAGGTTGACCTTCGGCTTAAGGTCTTTGTTTCTCCAAGCGTTCGAGGATTAGGTTGTGTTTCGGATCCAGGCTTCAATTAGGATTTTCGGGAATACAGGCGCAGCCTCTCAGCTTCTGCTGCCTTGACGCGGTGTAGCTCCCGCTTGGTGTTTGGGGGACATTGTCCCGTTGCAAGATTCCCTATATATTGCTCTGTATATAGCTACCTACCTACTGTACCTACCTACCTACCGCCCGACCCATGGGTCCCAGAATGCTAGCCGAAAGAATATGAGTTATCTGCAACTGAGCTTCTGCTGGTGCCGGCCGCGCAGGTCAGGCAGGGTTCGTCGGCAAACAGTGCATAGCTCCCAGCAGTGCAGGGCTCGCACCTGTAGGGTTTGGGGGATATACCATGACTACAACAATTAGTTCATAAATTTATTACCGGGCTATGCCAAATTCTTGATTTTTATGGGGGGGGGGGGGGGGGGGNNGGAGGTTCACTTGATTTCGGGCCCAGGAAAGTCGTGAGTAAGGCTGAGGGCATATAGGATACTTCATAGCTTTATCCTGGGTGGCTCAGCCAGCCCATGAAACCGCCTGTAAACCTAAACCCCGAACCATAAACATGAGCCCTGAACCCTACGAGTATGAACTGACTGGAACTCATATAGAACTCATATAGACCCCCAAGTCCCCACAATGAAGGCAAGCCCGTGACGGATTTGATCACATCTGTGTAATTTCTCGGGCTGGCTTGGTGATTTGCAAGGCTCCTTCGGGTGTTGTAGCACATAAGTTTGCCGAGGGCTGCAGCCCTTATGTAAGGCTCCAGTGGTACCGGAAGTGCGTTCTACCTGCACCAAATTCAACTCCTCATACAGTACCTTAATAATTAGAACAGGGTTTTGGGCCCCTTAATACTGTAACTATAGTAAGGAACCCTAAGGAATAGTATTGGTTATTCAGGCTTCTACATTAGGCTGCTAAACCCCTAAGCTGCCGTAGCCCTGCAACTCCCTGCAGCCACGTTGCTTTGCTGCACCCGCCTGGCTGATCGAACCCGCGGGGCAGGGACTGCAACTGGCGCTGCCTCGACAGCTGGGACCCGGAAACTGCGGGTAAACTTCTGACCTGAAGCTCTTATCACCGAACCACCACAAAGATAACCAAACCATCAGAGAAAGCCAAGGAAACAACGCTCTTGACATCGCATAGGACCCACTGGCCAAACAGCAGAGACACCCTTCAGATCAAGGTCTAGGGCAGCTTGGGGCGGATGACTATACATGAAAGGTTTAAAGATGTAGGCTTCAGGCGGCCTTAACATGGCTCGATGAAAAAACTTCACTTGGGGAGGGCAACATCACCTCATGAATATTATCTTTTGACGAGATACGAATTTGAGGGAGCCCTTGGGATTGAATTACAGCACCCAGATCGTTCAAAGCAACCTTTATCCCTTTGAGGGGCCAGGCTTCGATAGACACTTTGACGGGGCTGGCCTTCTTCACTGGCCGTCCCTGCCGGGCACTCTGAGCAGGAACCAGACGATGCGCTGCTAAATGTCCCGGCCGGACAAGTTCTGCCTGCTCGCGGGTTTAGGGCTCCAGGCGGGGCAGCATGGGTCGTGTTCTGAATGTCTTGAATAATCTGCGAGGCAGCTTGCGGGCGCCTACGTATTCCCGAAACAAGAGGAGAAAGTACATCACGGTTGCTGCTTTGCTGTTGTAAAAACACTTCTTCCTAAACACCATCCGATCCTCCTGCTCCTCCTCCTCCTCCTGGCCATTGCCTGCCAGATCTGCGTGCTCTTGGCGAACCGTAAAACCCGAAGAAAGCCACTCGGATCTGAGTGATCTTGACGAGCCCCATAAAATTCAAAACGACTCGAAAAATCGGAATAAACCCACACCGAGACACAGAACGGAACACCACCACCACCAAGCACCTCCAAATCCTGAACCCTAAACCCAATCCTG
>CAJNJA010053575.1:6351-24957 GCA_905231915.1 Symbiodinium necroappetens | reverse complement strand
CAAAAACAAGAAGCTTAGGGTTTAGGCAACTAAACAACAATAACAAAAAGAAGAAGTTTAGGGTTTAGGGTTTGAGACAGTAAACCGGAAAGTCTAAACCTGAAACGGTGGAATGCTATGCTCCACCGAAAATTCTAGGTTCCCCAGTGACCCCTTAATAATAAGGGTACCCTTTTTCCCACTATTCGGTTTCAGCAAGGGGGCCCTAAAATAAAAAGGGCAAAAGGGTACTACTCAGGGACCTAGAATTAGCCCTCACTATGTCATGTAGAATGTTTAAAGAAGCCCGTCAGGGACCCTAAAGTTTACCCAAAGATTCTTAACGCCTCACCAGAGAGCCGGAGTGCATCGACATCAACACACAGCCCATTACTACACTGACGGCGATGAGTTCAGTATAGGGCCTTGATTTAAGGCATTTCGGGGGTCTAGGTTTCATTTTGCGAGATTTGTGACACATTCTATAGGGACTACGGGAAGGACGATGATCTTGGTTGAGACATGAGCGGGGGGGCTCTTGCAATAGTGCCATACAGGATTTAATGCCCTTGCTCTGCTTAGGATATACGGTGGCCTGGGACATGTTACAATCTGATGTAAATGCCTAGCGGCTGCACGGACGCCGATAGTAGTTGTTGGCGGTGGCGATGACGATGATAATGATGGTGTTGAGAATGATGACGGTATTACATTGAAGACGATGAGGGAGATGGTCGACCATAATTTCATGAAGGTTTTGGGATTGGAGACAGCTAGAGTAGCCGGCCGTGTTTTGAACACTCTCAGAAAACGTAGGGCGATGACGCTTGCGCTACGGTTGATGATATAAATCCTGCATTACCCACAGTAAGGAATATACCATAACTCCCATAATTTAGGGTCCTTAAGGTAATGCAGGATTCCTATCATCAACCGTAGGACCCAGCTTAATTCGTTGTATGCTCCCGAAACCTACGAGCTGGGACGCAAGTCGGAGAAGTGAGATTAGCCCTAGACCCTAAACCATGAGTCGCGTCCCCTAAACCCTAAACCCCTAAACCCCTAAAACCCTAAAACCCTAAACCATGAGTCGCGTCCCCTAAACCCTAAACCCTAAAACCCTAAAAACCTAAAAACCCTAAAAACCTAAAAGCCCTAAAGCCCTAAACCCCAAAACCATGAGTTTCGTCTAATTCGGCTCCCTCGGCATCCCTTGGATTCTGACGGTTCCCTTTCTCGCGGTGGTTCCGTTTCAACACCGGCGTTAGGCTTTAGGGTTTAGGGGTTTAGGGGTTTAGCGGTTTAGGGTTTAGGGTTTTAGGGTTCAGGGGTTTAGGGTTTAGGGTTGCGAGATGAAAAAGGGGCATAAGGGTACCAGTCGGAGACCCGGGACCGCAACAAAGAAAGAAGAAACTCTCAGCTAAGCTGTCCTGTATCCTAGGAAGTGAGAAGTCATCTTCTGGACTTGGAATTGTTTTTTAAGGATTAGGCTACCCCCAAGAAGTTCAAGGTTACCTACTCTACTACCAAGTTATAAGCTAAAACCCTAAACCCCTGAATCCTTAAACCCTAACAGACTGTTGATTCATGATATAAACCCTGCATTACCCTAAGGATCCTAAACTATGGGAATTATGACATACTCCTTATTTTGGGTGATGCAGGATTTATATCATCAACCGTATAAAACGAAGAAAGGTTACCTCCTCCACTACCAAGTTATAGAAGCTAAAGCCCTAAACCCCTGAATCCCTAAACTGACATATAAAAAACGAAGATTTGAATAGAACCCTTCTGGATCTCTTGCTGGAACCTTGAAGACTGGGGCTACCGGTTTCGGGCTCACGGTTTAGGGTTCGGGGTTTAGGGTTCTGGCTCTGACTTTTGGGGCGCGATAGGACTCTAAGGTTTTTGTTTTTGAAGGGGCCTTCAGTGGGCTTCTGCGGTTTGTTGGCAGAAGTAAGTTAGGACGGGCCCGTTTGAGGTTACCAAAATGGCACGGCAACGTGCCAAAAAACGACCCTAAAAAAGGACTCTGATGAAGAGAAGTAACCATGTAGGAACGATACGGTTGATGGTACAAATCATGCATTACCCATAGTAAGGAGTAGACCATAATTCCCATAGTTTAGGGTCCTTAAGGTAATGCTAGGGATTTATATCATCAACCGTATTATGAGACCACCTCTGGGCCGCTATTTGGGGCATGGCGACCGGAGGTGCCTTCGCCTGCATCTCTTTCGAACAAGATAATATCAGTATAGAACCCTTAAAGGAACCTTTGAAGTTTAAAGTGGCCCCTAGAATCGTTAAAGGAACCGCTAAACCCTCAGACCCTAAGCCCCCTCTCGCGCTCTCTGAGATAAACCAAGCCCCACACTTCAGAGTTCAGCAACGAAGCCCTGCACACATGAATAAGGCTCTTACTTTCACAACTTAAATTATACGAAGAGAATATATGCTCTAAACCCTAACCTCTAAACCCCTGAACCCCTAAACCCTAAGCCCTAAACTCTAAACCCTAAACCCCTAAACCTTAACCACTTAAGGCCTTGGGAGGACCCCAAAGGTGGCTCTCTTAGGGGAGAGGTAAGTTAGTATAGGGCTCCAAATTAGGGGCTCCACCTTCTCGATCCTCCCCGGAGCCTGGGAGTCCCAACCCCAAAAAACCGGACGACCACAATGTACTAAAGGAAACTACAGGTGGGGGCGTTGAGGGTATATAGGGCGTCTATAAGGCGTCCATAAGGTATATGGACCTTCTATAAGGCTCCTATAACGGTAACGTTACCCACCTGAAAATGTCTTAGAAAAAAACCGTGTGACCATTGTAGTATCCTTATAGAACTGTCCAAGGAACCCTTAAAGGAGCTCTTCAGGGACCCCCTCACAGGAACCCGTAAAGGAACCTTTAGAGAACCCTTAAAGGAGCCCCTATCTTATTCACTAAGAGCCCGCTGGTGCCTGGAGTTGTTCGACTTTGCTCGCGAGTTCTGGCAAGGCCTCCGCCTGTGCACTGGCTTTGGGTTTCGGGCTTAAGGCCCCTGCAAAGGCACCCTAGGCTCTAGCTCCTACTGTTGATGATATATATATATAAACCCGTAGCATTACCTTAAGGACCCTAAAGTATGGGAATCATGGTCTATTCCTTACTATATGGGTAATGCAGGATTTCATCAACCGTACCAGGACTCACTGAAAACACGTTAATAGAGCCCTTATAGTCCCGTAATCGTGGGGATTGAGGGTATATTAGAGGGTAGTTGGGGGGGCTCTAGCCCTCATAAAGGAACCCTAAACCCTCAAACCCTAAATCCTAATTTCGGAAACCTTAGAATCCGTAAATCCATGCGCAAACGGTCGGAGCAACCTTTCAAGGGTTCCTAGCAGGGCGCCGTAAGGGACTCTGGGCTTAGCGGTTTATAGGGTTCGGGCTCGAGAGTTTAGGGTTTCAGAATATACGGTTTAGGCGCCTAAGGGTTTAGGGGGTCTAGGGTTTAGGAGTTTAGGGGTTTAGGGTTTACGGTTTAGGGGTTAAGGGGTTTAGGGGGGGGTTTAGGGGTTGAGGGGGCTGCGGGTTGAGGGTTTACGGGCTCAGGGGCTTCGGGCCTGGTTTGTTTTCTGCATTTGGTACAATAGAGTATAGTACAGCGCAACATGCTCTACAACCCATCGAGCTTTGGGGTAGTTTGGGGGCATAGGGTTTAGGGCTTAGGAGGAGTTTGGGGCTTACTCTGCTTTGCTTTTCCGGCTTGGACGGCTTACCCATAGGCGGCCCCTAACTAAGTAGTTCCTTTTTATGGTTTATGTTTAGAATCCCATAAGGTAATCCCCAATATGTGTAAACCCTAAACCCTAAACCCCAAACCCTAAACCGAAAACCCTAAACCCTAGGCTAGAAACCCTGGGTAAAGCTTAGAAGGAGAGGGATTTGCGCGTCTTGGGAGTGCAGGAGTTCCAAGGTTGTGGATCCCGGGAGGAGTTTCTGGGTTTACCCTAAACCCTCAAAGGACTCTAAGGGTTCTATAGGGTTCTAAGGGCCCCTTTAAGGGTACTATAGGGTTTAGGGTTTAGGGTTCAGGGTTGACCCGAAAACCTCAAAGGTCTCATAGTTTCAAGGTTTTTGGGCCCAAAGACCCCTGTTATATAAGGCTTTCGGGCTGTTTTGATGTTCAGGGTTTAGAGCATCTAAAACCCTAGAAGGTGCGAGAAGCTGAGGCATTGAAGGCCGAAAACCGTACTCTAAACCCTACACCCCAAGCCCTAAAGCCCTAAATATATAATATACCCAGAAAGCGGCTTGGGAGTCCAGGATCTTAGAGGGTCGAAAGGGCCAAGGGTTTGATAAAAATGAACATTTCGCGAGGTCCAAGCCTTTAAGGGCCTAATTAAGGGGTTTGGGGGTTTAGGGTTTTAAGGGACTTTGGGAGCGTGACGACAAGTTCAAAAACTTTCTACAAGCGCATGGGACCCAGACGAGAAACATATGTTCAGCAGCATTCTGGGCTTGCATCACAACCGAATCCACTTCTCTGGGTGAAACTCTGAAATGAAAAACAAGGTCCCAACTGTTCGGTTGCAACAGGGGGATTCAACAGACAAAAGGGAAGAAGGGCACGACTGGGAAAAAAACGATTAGATTCTCCAGTGTCGCCTTGATACCTGCTGAGTTGTCATGTAGTTCCCTCAGCGCAAAAGCAAGAGCATGCTTGGTATCACACTATAGGATCCCCAAACTCCGCACCCTAAAAGCCAAACCGACTGTCCAAACATAAAACCATCCTAAACCCAACAAGACCCTAAACCTTACAAGCCCCATTTATCTCTGTTGTTTTAATAATTAGAATCCCTCGGCTTCTTCCTTCTAAGGAATAAGCATATGTATTTTGAATGTTTCACGTATTTTAATTGTTTTAAGTATTTCTTTGTTTTGTAATAAATAGAATAATTAAATTATTAGAACAATTAAAATCAGCTGCTGCGGTCCTTGCTTGCGGGATTTTCCTTTATTGAAAAATTAAAATAATAGAAACAGTTAAAATAATTGAAATAATTAAAACAATTAAAAGATATCGTTGTTTTAAAAATTTAATAACAAAAATAAATACAATAATGAAATAATTGATATCAGCTGCTGCGTTCCTTGCTTGTGGGTTTTCCTTTATTGTAATAGTTAAAATATTAGAAATACTTAAAATATTTAAAATAAAGAATGCAATTATAATACGATTGTTTTATTTTAAATATGTTAATTATTTTTGATTTTTTCTATTAATGTCTATTATCTTAATAATCAAAACAATTACAATAAGGCTGAATTCTACTTATTCTAATTATTTCATTTATTTTCCTTTTTTCAATAATTCAAATAAATAAAACGAGGCTGATTTTGATTATTATACTTATTTCTATTATTTCAAAAATTTAAAGTTCAAAATATTTTATTTATTTGAATACAAAGGAATAGCAGACCCTAGCGGCAGCTCCCTCTCTCATACTCATATATACATATACATACACACGTGTTGTACTATGCACTGTACGTATACATATATGAATATATATATATATAAATAGATATGTATATGTATATATGTATAGATGATTATACAGGCAACTATGTATACACACATACACATATAACTAGTCATATATATATATGCAACATATGTCACATATGCAACATGCTACATCGTGGACGGGACAGATGCAACTGACCACGCGGATGGCTGCACGTTCTTATCGTTTCCAACTTGTATGTACGAAATTGCATCAGCCCATCAACAACTACATTACTGTTTAGGAGGAGTGTTTCCTCAGACCGAAACCCTTAACTCCACCTGCGACGCAGGGTTGTCCAAAGCAACTGAAGTGCACAGAAGGTTGCAGACATGGGAGTTTCAGACATAGGATATGATGTGTAAGGTTTAAGGTCTAGGGCAGGGTTGACCGACACCCTGACTACTCAGGCGCATGGCGTTATACGCCCACAACTGAAGCCACGATACATAGCCTTGACTCCTTGACAATGGTTTCAAGACTAGCGGGAACCACGGTGTAAGCAGCATGCGTCAACGGTTGGGCCGGTCTTCTTTTTAATTTTCAATGTGTCGAAGTTACAGACACGGACTCCGTCTCTGTATCCTGATAGGCTTCCTGAAAACTTGCCAGAACCCGGGCCCGGTGCTGGGCCATAGATGGGGAAAGACACAGGGAGGAACGGAAGACAATGAATTTTGTTGGGTGGCCACAGGGTTTGAAGCCAGTGACCCGGATATGCAAAAGCTTCTACCTTAGCCGTATACTCTTGGCTGGGGTAGACAGGGTCCGAGGAACTTGAAGATAAAACACATTCTCACGCATATAATATCCAAAGGCCTGTACCTAACTCGCTTCATGAAGCAGTATGGGGATGATGGGATCAGGATGCGTGTAGTGTCCCTGGTCCGGTGCCTTCGCCTGCATCTCTTTCCAATAAGATAATATCAGTATAGAACCCCTCAAGGAACCGTTAAAGTGGCCCTCTTTCTACTAAGACAATATCAGTATAGAAGCCTTGAAGGAAAGCCGAAAAGTGGCCCCTAGAATCGTTAAAGGAACCGTTAAAGTGCACCATAGAACCCTTTATGCTTAAAGGAACGCGCCGCTAAACCCCTAGACCCTAAACCCCGCAGGGCTCTCTGAGATAAACCAAGCCCCACACTTCAGACCTCAGCAACCAAGCCCTGCACACCAAGTTACCCAATCATGCCCAGACAGCCCAATACCCCTTAACCAAGGAATATAGCTTCGATCATGATATTGAGGCCCCTCTAATTCAAGGCACATTCCTTATTAAGGGGTATTGGGTTCTCTGGGTGCTTCAACCTAAGGAAAGCTGCAAAGGCTCTCAGAATCTTGAATCCCCAAAGCCCCAGCAACAAACAAAAACAAGAACACAATAACTCCATGAATCCTGACAGCACCAAAGCCCAAACCCTGTTGCAGTATGAAAAACCCAAGCGCGCAAACGCCCCATGCGAGCTACAAGCATCCCACATTTAAAACAACACTTCAAAGGAACCCTTTTCTAACTATTGACTATTGAGGCAATCCTTTTCGGGACCAGACAGCGACCTGTATTGCAAACCTTTAATGGAACCCTCTTCTGATGAGTAAGGCTCTTGCTTTCCCAACTTTAACTATACGGAAAATATGCTCTAAACCCTAAACCCTAAACCCTAACCCTTAGCCTTAAGCCATGGACCCTAAACCCCTGAACCCCCCAAATGCTAAGCCCTCACAGATCCCTTTTGAATTCCCTCGCAAGAAACTTTGAAGAAACCCCAAATCCTAAACCCTAAACCCCAGACCCCTAGACCCCTAGACCCCTCGACTCCTAAACCCCATAACCCCATAGACCCCCAAAACCCCCAAACCTCTAAACCTCTCAAACCTTTAAGGCCTTGGGAGGACGCCAAAGGTGGGTCCCTTGGGGGGGGGNNGGTTAAGGGTTTCGGGTTTAGGTTTTAGGGGTGCAACGGCCTTTCAGTCGTGACACGGGGCTAAGGTTTTGAGGCTTAAGAGTGCGGGAATCCCGACCCCAAACCGGAGAACTATTGTAGGATCCTTATAGAACCGTCAAAGGAACCCTTCAAGGAGCTCTGCAAGGTACCCTCAAAGGAACCCATAAAGGAACCTTTAAAGAGCCCTTAAAGGAGCCCTTATCTTATTCACTAAGAGCCCGCTGGTGCCTGGAGTTGTTCGACTTTGCTCGCGAGTTCTGGCAAGGCCTCCGCCTGTGTACTGGCTTTGGGTTTCGGGTTTAGGGCCCCCGCAAAGGCACCCTAGGCTCTAGCCCCTACTGTTGATGATATATAAACCCGTAGCATTACCTTAAGGACCCTAAACTATGGGAATCATGGTCTATTCCTTACTATGAGTAATGCAAGACTTATATCATCAACCGTACCAGGACTCACTGAAAACACGTTAATAGAGCCCCTTATGGTCCCGTAATCGTGGGGATTGAGGGTATATTAGAGGTTAGTTGGGGGGCTCTAACCCTTTTGAAGGAACCCTAAGCCCTCAAACCTGTAAATCCTAATTTCGGAAACCTTAGAATCCTTAAATCCACGCTCAAACGGTCGGAGCAACCTTTCAAGGGTTCCTAGAAGGACCTCAGAAGCCTTAAAAGGGAGCCGTAAGGGACTCCGGGCTTAGCGGTTTGTAGGGATCGGGCTCGAGAGTTTCGGGTTTCAGAGTATATGGTTTAGGAGTCTAGGGGTTTAGGGTTTAGGGGGTTGGGGTCTAGGGGTTTAGGGTTTAGGGTTTAGGGTTTAGGGGTCATGGGGTTTGGGGTTTATGGGTGTAGGGGTCTAGGAGTTTTTTGGTTCAGGGGTTTAGGGTTTAGGGGCCCGCCGGGCAAAGGAACACCTCAACGCAACGGCCCGATGATGGGGCTGCCAGCTCCTGCGAAGGGAAGACGCGGAAGATGCGCAACCAGTCCATGCCTTCTTCGAGAACATAGTGATTTTCTTTGCCCCAGTCTTTTCCTTCCCTTTTGAGTGAGAGGAAGCTGGCGTGGGGTTGGCGATGTCTTTCTTCTTCGTGATGTTCTCGGCCTTCCGGAGGTTTTTCCACCATCTCTCGCGCAGCTGCTTGCACTGCTTTGAGCTGTGCAGCGCTCCTGAGAAAGGCTGAGTTTGGAAGCAAAGGTCAGTTGGAAGCTTTTCGTCAAGCCCCGTAACAGTACGGTGGCGGAGACAACTTGAGGGCGGCAAAGGCACCAAGTCTCCTTGATCCGACCCATTTCTGTCGCTAATTTCCGCAGAAACAAGCTTTCGTTCCGGGGGGGGGGTTTAGGAGTTTAGGGGTTGAGGGGGCTGCGGGTTGAGGGTTTACGGGCTCAGGGGCTTCGGGCCTATTTTGTTTTCTGCATTTGGTACAATAGACTATAGTACAGCGCAACATGCTCTAAACCCCATCGAGCTTTGGGGTACTTTGGGGCATAGGGTTTAGGGATTAGGAGGAGTTTGGGGCTTTCTCTGCTTTGCCTTTCCGGTTTGGACGGCTTGCCCATAGGCCCCTAAGTAGTTCCTTTTTATGGTTTATGTTTAGAATCCTATAAGGTAATCCCAAAAAGGACCTACTTAGGGGCCTATGGGTACACCCTAATACCCTAAACCTTAAACCCTAAATCCCGAATACCCGAATACCCTAATACCCAAAACCCTAAACCCCTAAACCCAAAACCCTAAACCCCTAATCCCCTAAACCCTAAACCCCGAAACCCCCTTGTAATAGATCCCTTATAGAACCCTTTAAAGGAACCCCTTTAAGGATCCCTTCCTAAAGGAACCCTATTCTAATTATGCTTAGGGCCTAGAGGGAGAGGGTTTTGGCGTCTTGGGAGAGTGGAGGAGTTCCCAGGTTGTGGACCCCGGGAGGAGTTCAGGCTTTACCCCCTAAGCCCTCAACGGACTCCAAGGGTTCTATAGGGTCCTAAGGGGGTTGCGATAGGGTTTAGGGTTCAGGGTTTACCCTAAACCCTCAAAGGACCCATAGTTTTAAGGCTTTTGGGCCGGGCCCACAGACCCCAGTTGTATAAGGCTTTCGGGCTGATTTGATGTTCAGGGTTTAGAGCATCTAAAACCCTAGAAAGTGCGAGAACCCTAAACCCTAAACCCCTAAACCCTAAACCGTAAAACCCTGTAAAAAAATCACCAGAAAGGGATCTTGGAGGGTCGAAAGGGGCAAGGGTTTGATAAAAATGAACATTTCGCGAGGTCCAAACCTTTAAGGGCCTAATTAAGGGGTTTGGGGTTTAGGGTTTAAGGGACTTTGGGAGGGTGACGACAAGTTCAAAAACTTTCTACAAGCGCACGGGACCCAGACGAAAGACATATGTTCAGCAGCATTCTGAGCTTGCATCACAACGGAATCCACTTCTCTGGGTGAAACGCTGAAATGAAAAAAAGGTCCCAACTGTTCGGTTGCAACAAGGAGATTCAACAGACAAAAGGGAAAACGGGCACGACTGGGAAACTAGCGTTTAGGTTCGCCAGTATCGCCATGATACCTGCTGAGTTGTCATGTGGGGGTTTCCGAAAATAGGGGACCCTAACATAGTACCCTAGATAGTAGGATCCTTAGTATAAGGACCCCAAGATAGGGTACCCCAAATCTTCGGAAACTCCCATGTAGTTCCCTCAACGCAAAAGCAAGAGCATGCTTGGTATCACGCTATAGGATTCCCAAACTCCGCACCCTAAACGCCAAACCGGCTATCCAGACCCTAAACCATCCTAAACCCCGAAAAAGACCCTAAGGCTCACACACCCCAATCCCTAAACCCCACACTCCGAAACAAAAACACAAAAACACACAACCCTAGCAAGCCAAAAAAGCTCCGAACCCTGAAACCTCCAACCCCCATCCGGTTGATGATATAAATCCTGCATTACCCATTCTAAGGAATATACCATAATTTCCATAGCTTAAAGGTAATGCAGGATCTCTATCATCAACAGTTTCAGGCCTGTAGCTGCTCTAGCTTCGCCGAGAGAGCACTGAGATTGTTGCCGTCCTCGAAGGATCTAGTGGGGTTCCTTTGAGGGCTAGGGTTAAGGGTCTCGGTTCCCTAAACCCTAAACACTCTAAGGCGATCTATTGGGGTTCCTTTAAAGGCTCCTCTAAGGGATCTAGTGGGGTTCCTTTAGAGGGTTTCCTCTAAGGCTTAGGGGTACAGGGTTTAGGGTTCGAGGGTTCCGGGCTTAGGGGTTTAGGGCTTCCTTTGGGTACCCCATACAGTAACAGTCTAGAATTATACAAGGCCTTATACATCTATCATGTAAACAAATATTACTTGGCTGACTTCTGAATCTCTCCTAAAAGTTTAAAGTGCAGCCATGCAGCTACCAAGATAAGGGTTTCGGCAAAGGTTTGGTAGAGGGCTTTTGGAATTGGAACAGGGTCTCCATATGGGTTCCAAAAGGTTCTGTAGGGGTATGAATAAACAGGCGTCTTCAGTTTCTAGATGAAGCATACTGGGGCTTGAGGAACCGAAATACATATCGAGGACGGTTCTACTTGAACTGTGTTACGAGGGGATGCTACTTATCAGCTACTTACTTGTGACCTTAACTATCTCACCATTTTTGCAGCTGCCCATGTTCCTTCCACGTGCAAGCAAAACTCGAAATGCGAGGCCGTAACACTTACTTCGCCCATTGCCTTTCAAACAAAGCCGAAGTCCATTTACCCGAAAGCTCTGCAACAGTAGCCTTTCACTAGCCCAATCACTTTCTTACTCTGGTGACTGGCATTCGACCTAGCCACGACCATACCCTAAACCCCTAAACTCTAAGCCCTAAAGCCTAATATGCGCATGCTATGTCATCTAGAGTTCCTTCAAACATGCAGCAAAATGCTATCGTTCCGGCGAAACTCAGCGGCCAAAGTACTCCTCTTAACATTTACCACAAGCCCTTCGAAGGGTCTGCTGCAAGGCATTGTCGGATCCGTAATTTAGGTATGTGTATCTTACTGAACTTACTGCTACTGGTTTCCATGTATGACAGAGGCTTGGTTTCCCAGTAGCCTCTTAGAAATAATCAGGGTGCCCTTTTTCCTACTAGATGTTTTTTTTTTGGGAACCCCAAAAAGAAAAAACAGGGCAAAAGGGTCCTACTGGGCAACCTAGGAGCTAGCCCTATTGAACAGGCAGGACGGCATGGGACGCGCCTGCAGAACTAACATCGGCGGCTCTTCGAGCTGCTGATGCAGCGCCTTCGAAGGCAAAGCGAGCGATGGAACAGGACTCTCGAGTCTGAAGCTTAGACGAGCGTGTCCAGTACCTACCGGGATTTCAGTTTCTGAGTTCATAAGCCCCAAAAAAAGGTGTACACGTTCAGTTCGATCGGGGATTATATCATCCCAAAAAGCTTTAAAGTGCTGCCCTTCAACTACTAAGGGAACTAAAGGTTAACCTTTGGGATGAGATAGGGATTGTCATAATGGGTTACAGTACCCCAAACAGGTTACAACGGTTAAAGGGATACCTACTCTACTACTAGCAACAGGGCTCGAGAGTCTGGCCCTTGGTAGAGTTGCCGGGCCCATGACCTCGTTTGCCAGATCAAGGCTACTTGAGGGCTTCTGGGATTAGGGTTTAGGGATTAGGGTTTAGGTCGTAGGATGCGCAATTCTGTGCACTTCCTTCCAAGACGAGTTGCATCGGGGGCTACTTTTGCAAGGCCGAAGGCCAGACGAAGTAATCCTGCATCCTACACCCTTGCGGGTGATTTTTAACCTTGCACCTCATACTCTCAGTATAACTCCCATTCTACATCATAGAACCCTAAGCCGGAAACCCTACACCCCCCGCCCCCATTCTCTCAGTCGCAGTCGAGTGCCTGAACCTGCTCCAATCTCTTCACGCGGTCTGGTAAAGCATCCGCCTTGAACCGGAGCGCTTTGGCAGGGCTCAATGCAGCAGAATGTTAAGATCATGCAGCGCGCTATCAAGTTTCTTGGGGATTTACGCACTTGCAGTCTGCAGTGGAGCTGTAGGAAGGGAATGCCTCTTGACAAAGGAGTCGGAAACGAAAACGATATGCCTATATCGACCCCACGTATTCAGCATTTTAAATGGTAAGAATGTCACGAAACCTTATTTCTGATTGCCTCTATATCATCACTTCCCAGGCTCCATACCACAAGCGTGAACACGTAAAGCTTCGACCTTGACCCCAAACTCTGCTCATCCAAAACTGTGAAACCCAGAATGCCCAAAGCCTTATAATAATAACAATAATAATAATATTAATATTAATATTAATAATAATATTCATAGTACTAATAATACGAAGTGCGGAGGTTAGAAAATTTAGTCCGGGCACCTGGCACTCCGACAATGCACTTGCGTTGAAGCGCAAGCGTCCATTGGAAGCCATGGGTGCCCCCTACCCTAAGGGTCCATGTATTCATAGAGTATATACACATTGGCCTTCAAGTAGTCCCTATAAGGTACATTGGGGCCCCTACCCTAAGGGTCCATGTACTCATATAGTACATACATTGACCTGAAAGGTCTCCCTATAAAGGTACATTGGGGCCCATAGTATATAGTATTCAGGTACATGGACCCTTAGGGATAAGGTTCACCCTGCGAAACGTGGGCGGCCCGGCTGCCACACAGGCTTTGGCGAAGATGCTGCTTGGAGCAAGACCCTAGACCCTAAACCCTATATGCCCTTACCTCGGGCTTCGAAGCGCAAGTGACGAAAAAGGCCCTCAAAAAAAAAAACGAATATAGGGGCCTCAGTAATTACCTACATTAGGTTGGGGGGATTATATTATATAAAGAACCCCAAGACCCTGTTCTAATTATTAAGGCCCTACAGTAAACCCTAAACCCAAGAGCAGAGACGGCTCGCATGTCCTCTTGCTCCTTAAGCCACGAAGCCCTAAACCCCTAAACTCGAGCTGAGAAAAGGTAGAGAACAGCCAAAGAGCTCAGACAGCGGGTATGAATTAGAGCGCTGGGAGAGATTCGTCATATTATGCCTAAGTCCCCATATAATTAGTATACCTGTACCCCCAAAAACCCGATTCCAACTATAAGTGCCGGGTGTAAAACCCACAAAATCCTAAGGTCGAGCCCTAATAGCATTTAGGACCGGTTAAAAGGAATCCCTAAAACCTTAAACCCCAAAAACTCAAGCCTAATTGTGGTCCCAGGCCCCCCCTTCCTGGATGTCAGTCCAGCTCGAGGCTCGTGAACGACAGCTCCAGCGCGGTGCTGCGCCATGAGGAAGCTCGATATTTTTTTAGTGCGTTCCATGTTGACTGACGTTTTGGCCGTGGAACCTACCAGGTTGCTAGGTGGTGCTGTGCACAGAATGTATTACTACGTATATGTACATGAGCCTGCACATGCACACACGTATACAAGATAGGTAATACAGGGCATTGCCAGGGATAGGATGGGATGGTCTGGGCTGGGCTGGTTTATGGTATGTATATTTGGACAAGCAGCCATATTTATGGCATCTACGTAGCGGTTCACATTGAAGGTCGCCTTTGTCCTCGGGCAGATGGCTGACGATGCAGCGACGCAGGTGCTCTGCGGTCATTCACCGGATCATGGTGCTGATTTCCATTCGGAGAAGTGCATATCACGTTCTATCTTGTCGTATCGTATCATATTTTTCCCACCGTACTGGATCCAAGGGTGAAGTCACATCGAGTTGTGACTGTTCGCATCGATCCAGTGTGCAACAGGGGATTCCGCTAAAACGCAATGATGCCACGTATGTGAGTCTCGAACGAGCGCTTGTGGAATTGAGTGTTTACATGGGGAATGGCTGGTTTTGATATGTTGTAATGCCACTTGTGTCTCGAGTTGGTGCTCGCGAAAACCGCATCCTATCAGACCGTGGCATATCATGTCATGTCATGCTTTATCAGGTCATGTCATGTCATACAGTATTCATACCATGGCATGTCATATCATATCATACGGTATCATATCATATCTTACCATATCATATCATACCACCATGCCAAATATTACCATGTCATACTGTATCACTACAATATCATGTCATACCTTGCCATGTCATATAACTTAGTACCACATCATATCACACCATGCATAGTTGTGTGTGCGTATATATCTATATATATATATACATACATACATATATATATATACATATATATATATACATACATATATATATATATATATGTGTACACAGTTTCTATGGACTCAAACCTACAAATTGACACTACCGCATGATAGAATGTAAATCAGAAGATACATACCTATGAGCTGTGAACTATGTTACTTACATATATACACACAGACGCGTATGTGAAGAGACGCGCCTTTCCCTAAAACTCAACAAGCCCTAAACCCAAAGCCCAAAGCGAAAGCCCATCAAGCCCGAAGCCACGACCCCCGAACCGAAGACCTCACAGTACACCCAAGCTCCCAAAAAACCTGCAAAAAAGCCCTGAACCTCAGACCCACACGCCGAAGCCCGAAAGCCTCATCCCGTAAATCTTCGAAAATACCCACACCCTCATCGCAGGACCCCACCACGCTCCTGGACCGAGAAGGCCTCAAAAGCAAGAAAGACTACGAATCCTGAACCCTTAAAACCCTATAAGAAATCCTCTAAGAAAGTAGGATTCCCTGCAAGAAGCCAAGAAAAGAGCTCCCCAAAAAAGAGAAGCAACGGCCAGCTTCCGAGGCGCTTCTGCAGGCCGGTTTGGGGGCCTTTCGGTTTTCTCGGTCCGGGGCCTCTATGGGGTTTAGGGTTTGGGGGTGTTGGGTTTCGGGGATTTAGGGTTTAGGGTAGAGGGTTTAGGGTTTAGGGTTATTCAAGGGGCTCCTTTGAGGGCTCCGTCAAGGAATCTAGAAATCTGTAGGTGGTTCCTTTAAGGAATCTTTTAGGGTTCCTCTTGGGTGCAGCGCCCAGAGGGGTTTGGGGTTTAGGGGTTTAGTGATCCCCCTCGGTGAACATCCGATGTGCAACAATGACTGTAGACTGATACCTTCTCCGCGCAGTTCCTGGGAAGTAGTGTAGCCATACCCCACCCCCCTATGCCAATGACTAAGCCCCATATATGAATAAGCACACCAAGCGGCTTGTATTAAAAAAACATGAAAAGCTTAAGAAGCACTGTCAACCGCTACGCAAGCCATATCTACAAAGCTTACAACAATCTCTTAAACCCTCCCCCCTAAACCTTAAGCCCTAACTCCCAAAACCCTTCGTGCACTCTTCGGAATGCCAGCTTTCCGGTGCAGTACCGCGGCCTTTGAACTTGGAGCATGGAATCCCTATCTTAGAGTTTAAAATGATTTAGGGTTTAGGATTTAGGGTTTAGGGTTTAAGATTCAGGCTTTAGGATTTAGGGTTTGGGGTTTAGGGTATTTCTACCTGCCACCCATCAGACCTGCATCTTTCAGGGATGATACAGGGGTTTCATACTCAGGAACCCTAAACTTGAATGCCCTTTACGGTTACAGCTAAATCGTAGAATCCACAAAGAATTTAAAAAAAACTCAACCCTTGAGTCCAGACATCACGAACCCCAAGCCGTCGAGAGCATTGCCTAAAGCCCTACACCAAGATTCCATGAATCCCAAACCTAGACTAAAGCCCATAAAAAATACAAAAACCCCAAGACAGAAGGAGCAACTTACCTGAGGAGATCCATAAACTCTGCGTTTAACTACCATAACCTACACCCTAAGCCCTAAACTGCTTGCAGGTTCTTAAACGTCAACCCAAGGCTCTCAACCCGAGGTCAACCCCCTAAGCCCTGAACCGTAAACCCCTGATTCGAGGCGCTTGCGCGCACCGAGGAGCATGGGATGGTGCGTCACGAGGCCGGTTTAAGGGTCTGCAGGGCTTAGGCGGTTTCGGGTTTAGGGGTTTAGGGTTTAGGGGTTTAGGGTTAGGCGGTTGAGGGTTTAGGGTTTAGGGTTTAGGGGTTTAGGGTTTAGGGTTTAGGGTTAGGCGGTTCAGGGTTTTCGGGCTTGTTGTTGCGTGCTTAGCTTGATTGTTGCGTCTGCAGAAGCTGCCGTTTGCTGGTGAGATGCTGCACATGTTGACAGTTCGATCGACCTTCTGCAACACCAATGGTTGCAGCTTGTTAAGGAGTGGTCCCAAACTTCAAACCCTTGTCATGATCAGAGTATGTATATTCATATATATATATACGTGTGTGTGTGTATGTATACGTATGTCTATTTATGTATGTGTATGTGTATGTGTATGTATATATACATGTACATGTACATGTATACGTATACGTCTGTGTCTGTGTCTGTGTCTGTGTCTCTGTGTGTGTGTGTGTATCATATATATATATGTATGTATACATAATATATATATATATTATATTAGCTTATCTTATCTTATATTATATTATACTATATGTATATCATGTATATATATATATATTATATTTTTATTTATTTATTATGTATTTATTTATCTATTTATATTTATATTCGTATATATATATACACACATAGAGAGAGAGAGAGAGAGAGACTAGACAGGTTATGTGCTGTGTACATACATATACATATACATAAATACAAACATGAATAATATAGGTACAAATACATACATAAATAATCTATCTATATATATATATATAGAGAGAGAGAGATAGTTTCTGCTGTCCAGGCTGCCATCGCCTTGGGTAACATTGGCACAAGTGCTGCAGAGAAGGCCTTAAGCTTGGCCCTCGGTCCTTCAGGGTGGCGGGGTTTGTAGAAATCTACAGTTGGGCCCGGAAAATGTCCAGAACATCACAGCTCTGGATGGCATGGCACTTTTGTTTGCACCTAGTGTCCCCACAACTACCCAGCCCTGAGGTCAACACAGCACATTCGCGCGCAGTGTTTGAAAGCCATTTCGGCTAGTGGTGTGCTGAGCTGGTTCCTGCAGGGCCCTGCGAGCCATGGACTTTCAAGGGGGGGGCCTGGAAGGCCTGCTGGGGGCCTTAGGGGGCGCTGCTGGCGGGGCTGGAGGCCTTGAGGCGATATGGGAGAACCCGATGGTAACCAGCATAGCCTTCCATCCCAGCAAGGCAGAGCCACAGTTCTTGGATTCCACTGGAGCTGTAAGGGATGGAACTTTTGAGATGTCAGACGGCACGAAGATCAGCTACCGCTTCTACGTGCCGCCGGACGCCGCCGGCGTAAAAGCCGTTATCTATTTCTTTCATGGCAATGCAGAAGTGTGCACTGCGCTGGATGACGTCGCTGAGATGCTCCACTCCTGTGGCGCGGCCGTGCTGTCCGTCGACTACCGGGGATACGCTTGGGGAACAGGTCAACCCAGTCTGAAGAAGCTCTGCCCGGATGCAGAGCAGTGCTTCCTTCAGAGTGAATCTTTGCTGCAGGCAGCCGGGGTGGGCGAGGCCAAGAGGGTCATGCTTGGCCGTTCCATCGGCGCCACCTGCGCTGTGCACCTTGCAGCAAAGCAGGCGCGACGAGTCCATGGGCTGATCGTGGATTCAGGCTTAATGTCGATCAAGCAGATACCAACGGTGAGCATGCTGGCGCCGATGGTCTTTCAAGGTCAGACGGAGAAGTTTGCGATGCTGCCGGAGCCCTTCGACACGCTGGGCAAGCTGCCATCCGTTGGGTGCCCGGTCCTCGTAATGCATGGGGACAAGGACGAGATCGTGCCTTACCAGCAGGCTGTGCAGTGCCACGAGAAGCTGGCGACTGGGAGCAAGAAGCTGCAGTGCTGGGTAGGCACGTTGCTTTTGGCACTTGCTCGCTGCAGAACCCATGCGTAGGAACTATACCCAAAAAGGCGACTCACGCCATGTAGAGGCCCCTGAACAGACTTGCTGCAGGTGCTGGGCACAACGACTGTTGGGCTCTGTATTTCGAGGCATGGAAGCAGGAGGTCAAGACTTTGCTGGAGCAGGCAGAATTGAAAGTTTGGACAACATACCTGCGCCTGAACTGCTAGCGGCTGCTAGCGGCTTTCTCTTCTAGCCCGTATGTGCTGAAAGTATGGTTGGTTTAAGAGTCTCAGACCCTAAACCCCAAAGCCCTAAAGCCCTAACCCACTAATCCCTAAACCCCAAAAGCCCTAAACC
>CAJNJA010053564.1:0-24957 GCA_905231915.1 Symbiodinium necroappetens | reverse complement strand
CTGGGCCGGGGAGGTTTTTTTTTTTTATTACCACCCGTTTTATTGATAATAATCTAACATTAGAGACTTCGAGCTATTCCGGTGCTGCAGCTCAAAGTGTGCTTGCAAATGGAAGTGTTGTTGCGATTACCCGGTGGTGCCATTGCGAGCTTTCCTGATGTGACGCCTTGTGTCCCCGACACGACTGTTCGTGTTGCTACTATGAGGTTCGTACTGACCTGAAGAACAGCTTTGCTTCTTGACAGCTCTCGCCGAGAGACTTGCACGAGCTAGCCTGTCTGTGTGGCTTGTGGCTTAGGGTCCACAACGCATGCCATGTTTCCACGTGCATGAAGGGAAGTTGGCATCTATGAGTCTATGACAGCAACAGCCACCGCAGCGGCGGCAGCAGCAGCAGCGGGAGGGGGCAGCTGCAGGGGGTGGCAGCAGTGGTAGATGGCAGTGATAGTCACACTAGTGGTTGTAGTAGTCGTTGTCCTCATCGAACATCGAGGTAGTGCTCGTGGTAGCAGGACCACTAGTTCACTCATATCAACGGCAACAGCAACAAGAAGAAGGAGTGCACGCCGCTGCCAGCGCCGACAAGAGGAACAGCAGCAGCAACAACAAGAAGACTTGTCACGCCAACAACATGTGTGATGGTAATGCAGGGTCCTTAATGATGAGATGAGGGTTGCGGGGTATTTCTTACGATAAATATAATAAGGAGCCCCGTTCCTTACTATAACAGCTACTATAATTATAGTATACTGGGCCCCGAAACCCCATTCTAATTATTAAGGCGCCTACAGTAAATGCTCTCAGGGAGAGCTGAGGAAGGGAGAAGTCCAACGTGAGGCTGAGCTTTCTGAAGAGCGGAAGGCTCAGGGTTTTAGGGCTGAGGGCTTCTAGGGTCATGGTACGCAGCATGCTGACATCGAGGAGAGGTGGGGTGGTTCAAGGTGTCTTTCCGGGTTGGTTCAGTGCGCCGTGGCAAGGCAGCTGCGATGGGCCACATAGGGCTAACGCACGAAGCTGTCGAGTCAGCAGCTTGCATCGCAAAGCTTAAGGACAACGGTTTCCAGGGTTGTAAACTAGTTGCAAGATTTTGCATACGGATTCTTGCACGATGTGATGTATACTGCAAGACACGGTGCTGGAGGACACAAGTCCATGGCAGAAGGTGTCTCTGTTTCTACTCTGCCAGGCTTCGGGGGTTACATTCCAAAAGATACCCCCGAAGCCCCAACAAACCTAAAGTCCCAAACCCTACACCCTGAACCCCAAGCCCTGAACCCTAAACCTTAAACCGTCCTTGAGCCCGACTCTCGAATCCCTACACCATGAAGCCTTCACACCGCCCTGAAAAACACAGACCTCCAAACCCCGAAACCCATTGAGGAGTTGCGTGCTCAAGGTCTCAAGACGCAAGCCCTAAACCCTAAAAAACCCTACGGCCCTAGAGCCCTAAAACCAAAACCCCAACCCTTAAACCCTAGAACCCTAAAGTCCTAAACCCTAAACCCTTGAACCCTAAAGCCCTAAACCCTACAACCCCAGAACCCCAAACCCCCGACCCCAGCCCTAAACCCTAGAACCTTACAACCCCAAACCCCAAACTCTAAAACCCCAAACCCAAAATCCTAAAACCCAAAATCCTAAGACCCTAAACCCCAAAATCAGAGAGGCCTTCGGAGGAGGGCCGAGGCGAATCCTTCCAGCTTTTGGGGGCTCCGGGGTTAACTTAGCGGCTACTCTTCTACAACGGCAACTACGACGACGACGACGACGACGACGACGACTACTACTACTAGTAGTTGTAGCAGGAGGAGTAGTAGTAGTGTTCTTCTTCTTATTATTATTGTGGCTAGTAACTATGATTACTCTTATTTGTGTGGATGGAGAGCTCCGGGTTTCGGGACGAGGGCTTGGGGTTGCAGGCATTAGGACCTTGGAGGTTTAGGCTTTGGGATTCGGTGCTCCCCAGACTGACGGGCTCAAATTCGGGATCGCGGCTGAAACTCGAACTCTATCACTTGCTCGTGGGCTTCGGACATCCGCATCTGTCAGAACCGATGACTCTCACGCAGATTTCCAGATTTCCCTGTGATGATTCGCTTGCTGCTCGCACAGCCTCGTGATAGTGATAACGACCAAGCTCAAACGACGTTTCACTTCAAGAACCCCCCCAAAAAAAAAAACTGCGAGCTGGGTAGGTCCTAGGTTGAGGGCTTCGGATCAAGGTCGTTAGCTTGGTCTTCGGCTAGCTTTCTTTAAAATCTCAGAGCCCCAGCACATGAAACTTGGGTAAGCTAGAGGGTTCATTCACGGGTGTACTTCCAAACACGAGTTGAACAACGTGACGCATCTCTTGTATGCCTTTGTGACACCTCCACCCTGTCCAGGATTTCTCAACCTTCGATGATCTTTGGAGGATTCCCCGACTTAGTGCCGCAAGCATAGCTCGAGATGTAAAGAACAGTTCGACCCAGCTGAAGAGGCAATAAACTGGTGTAGGGGCCCTAACAGGCATAAACTATAATCAGGAAGCCTAAGGAGTAATATTTGTCATTCCTAAACCCTAAGGAACCCTACGGAACAATATGGGTCATTATGGAGGCTTCTACAGTACCTCCCTCTCTTGCTATGTCGGCTCCTCCGGATGTTGCTCACCGGTTCTCTCAGGAGCAGCCATGGCAAGTGAATGATTCACATGAAGGGCTTCTGGCTGTTGCTATAGACTTAGTTTCAGCTTGATTTCAGGGCCTTGGGCTTAAGGATTTCAAGAGGAAGATCCCAGTGCCGTAGAGGAGAAGGAGCGTTAATCCTAGCCAGCTATGGGAGGCGGGGTAGGGCTCAAGACTTCTGATGCAGAGCTCGGCTTCAGGTAACCAAGTACACCAAGGCGCAAAACTACCTGCAACTTGAAGTTGGGGTTCTGTAGTCTTGGTGCTGAAAGCTTCTGGCTTCTACGGTGTACTGAGTGTCCTGCCACTGTTGTGTCTGTTGGCGGTGGTGTCGGCTGTCGGTGAGGGAGGTTGCTGATCCTAAAAGAGGTTCGGCTCACCTGCTCCTTTTCCGCAAGTATGTGCACTGAAGGAAGAAGACGGCAGGCCATGCGGCTTGGGATGCGCAGGACTCGGGCCAGTAGTACCTACGGCCCTGAACCCTGCACCTGCAGTGGCACGTTTGAACTCAAAGTACAAGGTTTAGGGGCTGTACATTTACTCTTGGCAGAGGAGCACGGCACCTTGCTTCCAAAACCCATAAAGTCCAGCACTGTCGATTTCAACCCTCGTCTCTCTTCGTCTCTCTTCCTGGAGCTCCTCGCCGGGTTTAGGATTCAGGGTTTACTGTCGCGATGTGTTGGATCCCAAACAGTCCAGAGACTGTGCTTGCATGATTATTCAGCGCTTTCAAGCATATGAAGGATCCTCGTATGTCTCAAAGGCAAGCTGCATTTGATATAAATAAATAAAAAAATAAATATATATATATATAGATATATATATATATATATACATATCTTTGGCTTTAGCGTCTTCCGCCTGAGCCGGATCGGGATGATGCCGATGGGTTTCGAGTTAAACCCTGAGCCCTGTAACACCTCGTCCGGATGTTTGTGTTCGGAGGTTTCAGTTCGGGCGTTTTTTGTCTCCATGTGGCTTAGCGAGTAAGAGTTGTGATGTGGTACAGGTTCGGGAATTTCAGCTTACAGTATTGTTCAGCGCGGCTTCCCTCCAATGATCGAGGATGTGAGGGCTCCATTCCGGATCACTCTCTCTCGCTCTCTCTTTCTCTGTCTCTCTCGCTCTCTCTCTCTCTCTCTCTCCCTCTCTCTCTCTCTCTCTCTCTCTCTCTCTCTCGCTCGCTCTGTCGTTCTGTCGCCATCTATCTGTCTGTCTATCTTTCTGTCTGTCTGTCTGTCGGCCTGTAGATATGCATGTGTGTGTGTGTATGTGTCTGTGTATATATATACACACACACACGTACAGATAGACACAATTGTGTATGCATGTATAGCGTATATGTATATATGTATATGTATATACGTAAACATATGTGCGTATGTATATACACATATGTACACAAATATGTGCATGTATATGTCTTTGTATGTATATGTCTATGTATGCATGCGTGTATGTATGTATGTATGTATGTATGTACGTATGTATGTATGCATGCATGCATGCATGCATGTGTGTATGTACCGGTAAGTATACTTATATAAGGTGTGTGTGTGTGTAAAGACACACGCACATACCTATATTTATATATGTATAAATGAATGAATATATATATATACATACATGTGTGTATATATATATGTATATATGTGTGTGTGTGTCTCGAGATGCGATTGCGAATGTGCAGTTGATGCACATGCCTCCAATCCGAGAAGAGGGTGACCGAACAGTCTTTCCACCTGAATCGTTACTTGAAACCCCGGAGGATCCGAAGTAGCCCGGACGGCCCACGGCAGTGCCTCTTCCCCCAGGTTGCATGCTTTTCGGATGACCTCTCTAGATCCATCTCTAATCAGCGGTCTAAGCGTCAGGGCTCAGGCTCAGGGATTTTTTAGGCTCCCTGAACCGTAAACCCCAAACCGCCTGAAGGGCTCGAGGCATGTATGATGCTTCCTTTGGACCTCCAGCTCTGCCTGGGGAGTTCTGACCCCTGGGACCGGAAAAGAGGGCAGTCGGGCTGACGATTCCTCCCTGACTCCTACATCTCGTGTGTGCAACTCTGCTTGTAGAAGCCGATAGCCGAATTGAGGATTTACTTAACAAGGGCTGGCTGCCTGCAATCTCAGAAGGGAGCAACAATAAAGCTTGCAACAACCCTGAACTCCCAATCACCCCTCCGATGCAGATGCCAAAGGCAGCTCAAGGTAGCATTTCCTCTGCGCTTCGAGCGGATTTACAGGGTTGACGGCTTACGGCTTCAAGTTTCATTTCAGGGGTCGTCGGGTTCAGCTACAGACTTCAGGAACCCCCTTGAGTCGCTAGAAGCACTAGATCCCCAAAGACAGGGCTTTGGGCACCGGTTCCTGTAAAGTCCCCTAAACCCTAAACCCTAGGGTTTAGGGTTTAGGGTTTAGGGAGACTTCACCAAAAATTAAAAGGGATCTGGCCTCCACTCTCTCCGCCCTCTGCTTTCAAGACGGGAGACATTTGGGGGTTTCCGAAACTAGGGGACCCTAATATGATACCCTACATAGCAGGATCCTTTTATAAGAACCCCAAAATAAGGTACCCCAATTTTCGGAAAGTCCCATTTAAGGCATTCTGTCGCATGTTTGCCAAAGCACTCAGAGCTACGTTGCCGACGCGGGTGTTCTGCTGGAACGTTCTGCGCTGGCTGTTGTGCTGTGGCTCCGTGTTTAGGATTTAGGGAGGCGGCGCTGCAAGCCGGCTTCCAAGCTTAGCTTTGCTGTGTGTGTGTGTGTGTATCTGTGTCCGGGGGGGGGTCGGGGGCAAGTCCTCAAGCACCGCTTACTGTTTGACATCTAGCATGTCTTCTATTTTTGTACCGTCAGTACCGTGTGTCAATGCATGACCGTGTTGTGAAGGCAAGCCGTCCTTAGGAATGCTCCTGCAACGATCTCCCAAGCTTACCATCCAAGCTTGCTGATGGTTTGATCGGATTCCGAGCTTGCTCAAGAGATCGCTAGACCTAAACCCTAAACGGGATGGCCCCGAAGGCTTACGATCTCTGACTGCAGGCTGACGCTGCATCAATTTCGCGATTCCTTCTGCATCAAACGAAAGAGGGTTTAGGGGTTTAGGGTTTAGGGGTTTCCACAAACAGCAAGGCCTACAGCAAATCCCAAACCATCCTCTTTTGCTTTTATCTGCCTTCCCCCCAAAGCCCTACACCCTCAACCCCAACATCCGCCTTCAAGTTGACTCGTCCTGTCTGGAAGATGAGTGCCTGAGTGGTCGCTGTGGAATGGAAAAGCTGTCAACGGAGCGTTTTCCATCTTTGGGCTTTCGGGCTTCTCGTGACTTCCAGTGTTTTTTTTTTTTGTTTGTGGGTTGTGGGTTCACGAAGTACTTCTAGTGCTCAGCGTCTGCCCCTCGAACATACCCCAAAGTTGGGCATCTGGGGTTTAGGGTATAGGGTTGAGAGCCCGAACTTCCCGGCATCCGAAGCCGGAAATGAGCTCCGAACCCAGGGCCTCTCCAACCCTGCACCGAATCATAAGCGTCGTCAGGGAACCCAATACCCCCTTAATCAAGCAATATACCTTAACTCATAATATTAAGCCCCCTATAGTATAAGGCATATTCCTGGGTTTTCTGGGTCATACTCTTCATACTTGCAATGATCATCACGACCGTGTCTGTAGTACCTGTAGTGATCCCAGTAGTAGTCATAGCAATCGCAAATAGCAATAACAACAGCAACAGTAGAATTACTCCCATTCAACCTCGGCCCCAAACCCCCAAATAGACTGACAACGAGGAGACTCAGACCTGATATGAGGTGGATAATTCACTATTCATCATGATGACCTTCATCGTTATACTCAAAGCTGGAAAGGTGCAGGAACGGTGCGGTGCTGAGGTGACGGCAGCCATGATCACAATGACGAAAAGCAGCCAGGAAGGCACCTTGACCCCTAAACTTTACCTAAACCCTAAACCCCTGAACCCCTGAACCCCTAACCCCTAAACCCGCAAACCCTGAGCCCTTAACCCTAAACCCCTAAACCCTAAACCCCCAAATCCTAAACCCTAAACCCCTTAACCCTAAACCCTTTAAGAGCTCAGAGTTTCAGGGCTTCGGGGTTTGATTGGGTAAGATTCCAGGCTGTGGGGATGGAAGATGACTTCATATAATATAGTATACTATAACTGATATTTTATACTACAAATATAAGATACTATAATGAATAAAGTATAATATACAATAATTATCAAAGTATAATATACATACTATAAGTATAATATACTAACACTCATAAAAGTATAAAAATATAGGTTCCTGAGACAGCTCAAGGCTTCAAGCCGCCAGGGGGTTGAGAGGCCGTGTGACCTCAACTCCCGGCTCCGAAAAACCGTGGGTTAAGGCTTAGGGTTTAGGGCTTAGGGTTTGGGGTTTGGGGCTTCGGGTTTAGGGTTTAGGGTCTAGGGATGGTTTCATAAACCTACTCCCTAGGGGCCCGCATATTGGGATTTAAGGTATCTTCCTTAAGTAAGGGGTATTGGCTTCTCTGGGTCCCTGTTTTGGGTGCCGAGCTCTCTCCACATTAGTGAATTCCTCTGACTGCAACAAAGACGTTCACAACAGCCAACTCAAGTTGGAAAACCCCTGGCCTAAACCACCAAGCCAAGCGGTGGTGCTGGTGAAGATATCGGTTTGGAGCTTGAGCCAAAACCCCTTACCTGAGTGCCCGGCAGACCGACTCACAAAATGGTCCCGGTTGCCGCGAAGAGGGTCACCTGCGAATTTGGTTCTGATTGCGGCGCCAGCGTTCTAGAGTAGGGATCCCTTTAAGGGCATTGGATCCCCAAGGGTACTATAGGGTTCTATAGTAATCCCCGCAAGAAGAAAAAAAAAGAGAAGCCGGAAAGAACGCCTGTGGGGCCAACAATTGCCTGATCGAGCCCGAAAGCCCTCAACCCTAACATCCCAATAAGAAGCGTAAGCCCTAAATCCTCAACCCTCAACCCTAACATCCCAATAAGAACCGTAAGCCCTAAGCCCCAAACCCTACATCCCAATAAGAACCCTGATAAGCCCTAAGCCCTAAACCCTACATCCCAACAAGAACCCTATTACCCTAAGCCCAAGAACCCTAAGCCCTAAACCCTCAACCCAAGAACCCTAAGCCCTAAACTCTCAACCCAAGAACCCTAAGCCCTAAGCCCTCAACCCAAGAACCCTAACATCCCAAGAACCCCTTCAGCCCTACAGTCTTCCAGGGCCCCCAGCCGATCAGAAAGACGACGATCAGCGCCTTGGAGGGAAGCCGAGAGAATTGCTGCATCCATTTAGGGGTCTATAGGGTTTAGGGGTTTAGGGGTTTTGGGTTTAGGGGTTTAGGGGTTTAAGGTTTAGGGTTTAGGGTTTAGGGTTTAGGGTTTAGGGTTTAGGGTTTAGGGGTTCGCAGGATTGCAAAGAGAATGGAGGATCCATGCAGTCGAGCATCTTGGGCTCAGGCTTTGAGCTCTCACTACTGAGACCTAGCTGAAGCCATAAGCCAAAAGGCCCTCATGGCTCTCTGCAGAAAAGGGGATCTGCCTGGCAGGCATGGATGATGGGAACTCCCGGCTGTTTTTGACCGAATGAAATGCAGCCAATACGTCCTTCATTTCAACGGTAAGGCCATAAAATCAAGGGATACGGAGCTGCAGCAACTCCGCAGCCTTCGAACTCAGTGCTACCTTCCATCATAAACGCCGAAGCGCCGAAGCCCAGACTCCCAAGCATCTCCCGATCAAGAGGTACTTACATCCTCCTCCAACCCTAACCTCACAACCTCGTCAGTGTACTATTACTGTGGTTTCTTCGAGCTGCATAATCCGACACCAGAGCGAGAGTCCTATCCCGACGTCAGAGGGGTTTCCACTTGCACGGCTTCGGTGTTGCTCAAATTAGCCTCACTGCGCTGATTACCCGCGCAGTGCATTAAGATGGTGTCCTCGCCTGACCAAAAGACGTACCCTGAAATCGATGGAGGACAGAAGCTCAGAACCCTGAACCCTAAACCCTAAACCCTAGACCTCAAACCCCAAACCCTAAACCCTAAGATGTCTGCAGCCGAGGGCGAAGCCAGCGTTTGGAGGATAGATCTGATCACGGTCGAGAACTCCCGAGTGATAAGTCCTGAACGGTTTAGGGTTTAGGGTTCGGGTTTGGAGACCCACTAACTCTGACTCGAACAAATACCAGAAAGTCGCGACGATGTTTCAGATTGCTTCAGATCACCCGAAACCTCTGCAAGTTCTTTAGATGCAGCGGCACTGCGAAAGAATGTTTCATCTCAACGAAGTATCATAGCACTGGCGAGCGTTAGCTCGGGCATCAGCTCTACATGCGACGATTGTAACTTCTTAACATGTCCGTCGGCTTTAGCTCTACACAAGCCCCCGCCCCCCCGCCCCCCCCCCCCGTTGAACAACTTTAACGCACCTTCGTCCCAGTAGAGATGTAGTTTGCGCAGTCAGAGGCCCTTAACAGGAAAACCATGGAGCAGAAGCCTCCTAAACCCCTAAACCCTAAACCCCTAAACCCCTAAACCTAAACCCTAAACCCCTAAACCCTAAAGCCTAAACCCTAAACCCTGAACTTAACCCACAACCGCCGCATGCCTGCTGCCCAGCCATGTGCCACCATCACCACGACCATTATGGACCTGGCATGCTAACGAGGAGCCCAGGGACCTCAAATAGCGGGGGTTCTCGAGCTTTTTGGGTTTAGGGTTTTACGGTTTTGGGTTTAGGGTTTAGGGTCTACGTTTGGGTTTAGGGTTTAGGGCTTTGGGCATTTCAGGGGCCTCCGGCACTGGAGTTCTGAAGGACGTTTTCTGCTTGCTGCAGCGCACGACACGACTTTGTGAGACAGATTGCCACCGTGATTCGCACGTCTCGCTGGCCAGTCGGAGAAAACTCACAAACCACGTGGCCGCAAAGTCCCAGCACTAAGCCAAGAAAACCGTCCTTAGAGCTCGGCAACACGACCCTTAAACCAATGGTCCCACATGCGGTACCTTAAACGATGATAAAGAAATGGTGATAAACAACGGGAATCCAATGTTAAGTAAGGATTTAATGTCTAGGGGCTTCAGCTGCAAGCCAAAGCCAAAGCTTCCTCTTTGGCCTTAGTCAGTCCCCAATCCAAAACGAGCTGGCAAGACTGGTGCATACCCCAGTCGCCAAACCATGCCTGGACTAGTGCCGAGAGCTTCCAGCTTACCGCGCTTAGGGATGAGGCTCTAGACTTTTGAACTCGGGGATAACCATACATAGTGTAATATATATATATATATTCATTCATATATTCATGTTGGTGTACATTATATACGTATGCATGCCGGCATGAAAGTAGATGTAGGTGTGTACTTATGTATGTACGGATGTACGTACGTACGACCGTATGTATGTATGCTTGTGTGTAACGGTCTAGGGTCTGGGATATTGGTATTGTATGGTAGCATCATCCGCATTTTTCATCCTTTCTGATCTGTGAGGAGGTTACAACTTAGTGCGCTTAAGGTTCAGGGTCTAGGATGACACATCCACGCCTATGTCTCATAACTCTTAAGGGTTTTGGAATAAAGGTTATGCTCTCGCATCGACTATCTCGCGTGGTTCATGAGCTCCATCTGCGCCAGATAGAACCAAGGCTTACATATTAGTTAGCTGGGCCGTTCTTCATTGCTGTCCTGAAGCTCCTGACCCAAAGAACCCAATACTCCTGAATTAAGGAATATATACCTTAAATCATAATACCAGGGCCCCAATAATTTCAGGTATATTCCTTAATTAAGGGGTCTTGGGTTCTCTGGGGAGCCCTCCAACCCTGAACTTTCCAGGCCCTCTCTCCCCTGCTTCCACCGAAAGCCCAGGAGCCCTGGAAGCCAAAACCACACCCTGGACCTCGGCAGCATAGGTTTCAAAGAAACATAGGTTTTATGGGTTTTAGAGTAAAAAAAACCAAAAAAAAACTATTTTGTAAAAAAAACCTATGCATAATGTAGCCTTGAACCCTGAAGCCGTTCTCATGTGCGTCGCCCCTCTTCAAGCCAGGATCCACCACCCTAAGTCCCGTCCGGCTTGGGGTTGAAAGCCAAAGGTGCTCGCTCTCGGAAACGGAATCCCCTACAAGCTCGCAACCTTAGTAGATGTATCAAAGCCCAGAAGCCTGAGGATACCCCTGAGTTCCCCTTGTACCCTTGACCATCCAACGAAAAACCCGACAGCTGAGGGCCTAAGCAGGCAGGTTCAGGGTTCTGGGTTTCGTAAAGCCGTAGCCCCTAAAGCCCTCGCATCGGGTTGGAACTCTTCAAGGAAACCCATGCTGCCTCGCTCCGCTCCCACTTGAGCATGAAGTCCCGGAACAAGGCCTCGCACCCCAGACAACAGGGAGGGAGGGTCCGAACTCCAAGCACGTGAAAAGTGGGTCACTGCGTTTCGTGCCGTTTGTTCAGCAAGGCTTCATCGTCCGCCGGGGCTCAATGAGGTCAGACTGAGGGTGTCTAAATTTAGGGGCCAGCACAGGATCGTGCATTCGGCCTTCAAGAGGCAGTTACATCTCTCCAGCTATGGTGGCTCCCATATCTGAGCTGACTGCTAGAGGGGGGGCGGGTGTGCTCTTGCCCAAAGCATCCATCAACTCAAGTCCCTGCCGTTCCTTGAAGACTTAGTCATGGGATTGTAGGAGTCCTTCCAACACTTTCTGCTTTGTCTCAGTGTCGGATGTGGATCTCATGGGTGTGCACCACAAGGAACTCGAGAAACGACAAAGCCCCAAACCCTAGACCAGACTGTAAAGCTGTAAACCCCAAAACGCTACAAACAGCAGAGGGAAAGCGCGGGCAGACTAGAGTTGATGCTGTTGCTCCTTTGTGCTGTCTACAAGCTCTAAAGCTCATCTGCCCCTTGAGAAGGGTAGAACTAGCTAGCCAAGATCCCAAAGCCTTGGCTGAGGATAAAGATGATATGTATAGATATACGACGTCTCTCTGCATGACATTTCCACAGTATGCATGCCATGCTGGCCAGGGTGTTGGAGAACATCAACTATAGTCTCTGGAGAAAGCTGGTATTTACCGTACCGAAGCCACTGCCTTGTTCCTGTCTCGAACCTAAGAGAGAGCATTGGAGACAAGAGTTGCTCAAGGACCGTAAGCTCGACACTCACAACCCAGCTCAGAAGCCCACTACACCAACGAACGCAGTATACGTCCCAGAAACCTGAAACCCGAAACCTTACACTTAAACCCAACCCGAAATTCTAAATCCAACCTGAACCACGGGCTTGGGCTTCGCACTTTGAGGTAGCAAAAACTAATTGAATCTTACAGGGATTTGGGTGGTGAACCGTAAACCCTAATTGAGAATAGTTAGGGTGGTTGGGGCGGGACTGCATGCTGACGCAAGCGCGCGCTAAGCGGGTTCGCCCCTAATTATTCCTCAAGTAAAAGGGCGCACCCTCCGCGCGCACACTGCATACACCCTAAATCTTAAAAAGCCTGAACCCGAAAAACCCTAAACCCTAAAAAGCTAAGAACCCTAAAAACCCTAAACCCCCAATCCCCTGAAGCTCCTACCGAAACGCGAGATCAGAGCTGAGGCCACGGCCGCTTTGTGCAGCGGAATGGACCATAACACTACCTCGCTCTCACGTATATTCTGTCTGTGATAGTTGCCGGGATGTTGAGGGCATTTGGGGACTTGGGAGCTTGCAGTTTTGTGGTGGCTTTTGCCCTTTTGAGGGAGTGTGGGCCTTGGGTTCTTCTCGGATTTCAGGATCCCTGGGCTTCCGACTTCAAGGTTGGTATAGCTTCGGGTTCTCTTTCTTGCGTTGAATTGCTGACATCCTGGAGTTCAGGTGAGGCGAATGTATGTTCTAGCATAACGTGTAATAACGTGTAGCACCACTGCAGAAGCATAACACAGGAGGAGCCTCCTGATTCCGCAGAAGGAGATCCAGGGACAAAAAATCTTGAGAGCAGGTTCCAAGCACGTCACTGCGATGAGCAGGGCCGACAAGTCCAGATGGAGCTTGATGGCGTAGAACCTGAGCGCGAGCGGTTCGCGAAACATGCCCACAGGCGCAACTACATCATCGGAATACCCAGAGAGCCCAATACCCCTTTACAGTAGAAGCCCAAAAGTTGGAAACCCAATAGCCTCAATCCTTAAGAGCAATATATATGAATCCCAGCACTATAATTGTCCTTGATCCGGTTTCCAACTTTTTGGGGTTTACTGTAATAAGGAATATACCTTAAATTATAGGGGCCTTAATACTATGATGTAACGTATATTCCTTAATTAAGGTGTATTGGGCTCTCTGGGTAGGCAGGGTTTCGGGTTTAGGGGGTCGCAGGGCTCTCCTCAATTCTGCACGAGAGCGGAGACGACGCCTGGAGATCCTATACATCGAGGCCCCCAGGATGCCAGTGGCAAGGGGGAAAAGGGCTTCAGGGTTTAGGGGCTTAGGGGTTTAGGGGGCTTGGGGGTGTAGGGGTTTAGGGGTTTAGGGGTTTCGGGGTTTAGGGGTTTAGGGTTTAGAGAAAATCCAGGAGCGAATCTTCGGATGAGCAAATTTTGCATCAATCAATGCGGGGGAAGCTCTACGGGTTTTAGCACCGGTGTTGCGCGCTGTTGTGCAAAAAAAGGGTGGCAGGAGTCGGCTGGGGGGTTGTGGCTGCCACCAGGCGTGTGCCTTGGGAAGGTCCAGACAGTGGTTAATTCCCATAGGCTCCTAAGTAGTTCCTTTTTGGGGTTGCCTTCTAGGAGCCTAAATCTAAACCACCAAAAGGAGCTGCTTTGGAGCCTATGGGAGGACTATGCCCCGAACCCCCAAACGCCAATCAGTTTACTTTACACTCTACACTGACTGATGCTGAATCCATTGCTTGCAATCTGGGCTGGAGCCTGGAGGGAAGGGTCCAACAGCTCCTTGCTACACTGCGAGGTCCTTCTTGGAAAATACCAACACGCACCAAGCTCGAAGACCTAGAACCGCAGGGCCTACCCGCCAGGAGCATGTCTCCTATACTGGCTCCGTTTCGTATGAGAATTCATTGCACGAAGGTCGCCACAACGCTTGACCTCACAAAAAGGGAGCAGCCTGTACAGCACTCAAGGGCCAGGCCGATCTTGCTTGCCTTCGCGGCCAGACCTGCGTTGAAGCTTGTTATCGGGCACAGCATAAAGATGTAGCAGCACAAGGGCCTGCTGCCAAAACCCGGTATTCCGACCACCACCCCTCCCAGAGCCCCTGCCGCCCTGCACCATGCAAGCACAGTGCCAATTCAACATCGACAGCAATGCAGAACATTTTTCGCACGCAGGAGCGCTCTCCGCGACTGTCTTTGCTGCTCTCACTTGGAAGTCTTCCGGCTCCGAGCTCAGAGGACGGCACAAAGCATGCCTGGTGCAGCCTGTTGGAGCGGGCTTTGAGAGTTCAATGTAATCTGATGCACATCCCTTCCGTCTTCGTTCAAGCCCGTCGCCTTGGACGTTCGACGCTTGTGCATGCTTACATTGCCATTACTGCCATTTCCATTACATACAACTACCATCCATTATAAGCGCAGGCATGTCGGCACACACACACACACATAATTACAGACATACACAGTTGCATCCTTACATGCATGCATGCATGCATGCATGCATGCATGCATGCATGCATGCAGGCGTGTATGCAGGCATGCGTGCACGCATGCGTACTTGCTTTCCTACCCTATCGACTTCCACACATGTATGCATACGCACATGCAAGACCACCTCTCCAAAGATAGTCGCAGAAACCATAGTGCCATAGTGATATGAAAGAACAGAGCATAGCCCAGGCTAACCTATGCTCCAGAAGACCGCGAAGTTCTTGACGGCAATCAGCCAGCAACAATTTGAAAGGACCAAACTACATCTCATCTGCCTCCCTGTGTAAAACATTCGCACTCCTGACTTTCTGTGCGCTATCGGTTTCGCCATCTCTCTCTCTCTCTCTCTTTCGCCGTCTCGCTGTCTCAGATCTTTCTATCCTTTAGTCGCTCTTCGTTCTCGTTCTCTCTATCGTTCTTACGCTTCTTCGGTTCGTTCTTTCTTTATGTTCGTGAGTTATGTCTTTCTTTCTGTAATTATTTCGTCCTGTCTTCTTTATTTCGCTGTTTCGTTCTGTCGATGTTTCGTTCGCTCTCCTCGCTCGCTCGCTCTCTCCATCTCTCTCACTCTCTCTCTCTCTCTCTCTCTCTCTCTCTCTCTCTCTCGCTCTCGCTCTCGCTCTCGCATAAGGGACGGGTCGGATCCCCTGTGTCAGCCGCCCACCGTAGATGTGAAAACAGAGACGGCTTGAGAGGCCTGACCGCTAATGTCCCCTCCCTGTCTTTCTGTTTTCTCTCTGTTTCAACCCGAAGGGTTTTGGGGTTCAGGCTTTTGTTTTGAGGGTTGTTGTGAGGGTTTAGGGTTCCGAAACCCGCAATCCCTAAAGTCTACCCCTAATCACAGCCGAAACCCAAAGACCCCAGACCCTGAGACCCTGAACCCCGAAAAACTGTAAACCCGAAGATCCGAAGCCAGCAAACCCTCAAAAGCAACGACCCGAAACTGCCCTCTACTAAAACGCTCAAGAACCTAAGCAAACCCTAAAATCGAGACCCTGAGGCCCTAAAACTCCCGAAAACCTTAAAGCTATAGACGACACTAAACCCTAAACCCTGAAATCCAACAAAAGCCATTAAATTATAAAAAAACAACCCTGAAACCTAAACCATCTGGAAGCCTGGGCCCTACAACGGCCCTGCAAGCGCCATCACCAGGAACTGCACAGCTCAACCCCCTTACATTCTGGGCTTCCCAGATTCCCCGCCTAGCATCGGCCAACCGATCGCTGGCCTGGCAAAAAAGGGGAAAAGCCCACACGGCTCACGGGTTTTCGGGTTCAGGGCTCAGGGTGCCAGTCACAGAAAGCAAGGCAGGAACCATCTCTTTTCGCCTGCCGGGGGAGGCAGGAAACTCGACTCAGGCTGGCCCAAAGGGTGTTCGAATGTATTGGATTGGGCTTGGGCTCGCAGTCGAACCCAAACAAGAGCCAGGCCGCTTGGCGAGTCTCCATATCGACAACTACAGTACTGGCTGTTGCTTGTGAATGGCTGGGCAGGGGTGCGGGTCCACACCAAGAGCTCACACGACCTGATAAAGCCTCTGACTCTCATCATCGGAGGAGAGGTTGCGAACTGACGATGCTGCACCCGCCGTCCATGCCTTTGGTTCTGTACAGCGAGATGAGGGCTTCTCTAGAGGAAGCGGACTCGCCTGAGGGTCTGGAGAGAGACAGAAAACAGACACAGACGACACAAAAGGAATAAGCCCAGTCGATAAGTCACGCCTCTGCATCTCTTCACACTACGCCCAGGCCTCGGAGCTGTACAAACTGCTTCTCCTCTTACTCGACGGCATTCTCCTTGATCCCCCAAACTGTATCGCTCTCGATGCCAGTCCTTCCCGCTGGACACGGCATTCTGGAAGCTTCTCGCGCCGTTCACGAGTGCGACGGGAAGAAGCAAAGCATCATCCTTTCTTTGCTCCTCGACGCTCTCTGGTCTGTCTGGGAACTTCAAGATCAGCGCTAGCTGAGCGAGCGACAGGAGCATCCCGATCACGTTGGGAACCCAGACCGGCATCTTCTGACGGCGAATGCCCACAGCGAACCAACAAAGGCTGTTCAGGAAGCCCATGAAGATCTGCGGGCCCGGCAAGGCTTTCGAAGATTTTGTTTGAAGAACCTCTCGCAAGACCGAGAGGGGAGCCGCATACATGATGATAGACACAAGGATGCCCAGACTACCAACCCTCGCGGCGGCCCCTTCACCTCCCAGCCCAGCATATGCGAAGATCAAGCCAGATAACGCGAACACCGAAATGGTGCCAACGCAGGCCTGCGCGTTCCACCGCTCTGCATTCGCAGTCCCCAGAGCGAAGTACCAGCATGTCGCGATGCTGAAAAGCCCTACGGCCACGCCGTAGACATTGCATCGGATCATTGGGGGTATTGGCATAAAGATCCCGTAGCCCAGCTGGGTCATGCAGTTCAGGAAGAAGCCCAAGAGATTCGCCGGGTTGATGTGCTTCACTTTCGCCGGTGTTCCGATAACGTCAATCGCTTGAGTCAAGGGGGAAGTCATGAAGAAGAAAGCTAGGCAAGTTGCCAGAGACTCCAAGATCAGGTCTGCAAACATGGCGAGCGTCCAGGGGACCAACAGAAGCGGAAGGAGCCGGGAGAAGACTCGAGCCGGGACCAAGACACTCCAAGCATCTGACTATCTCTAGCTCTCTCTCGCTCTCTCTCTCTCTCTCTCTCTCTCTCTCTCTCTTTCTCTCTACCTCTCAGCCGAAGGAATGCAGATGCATGCCCCAGAGCCTGCATGCCCTTCGAAGGCACCGAAGGAACGAAGGATCTGATCTTCAAACTGCGCCGGGGAGACACGAGCTAGCGAGGGCTGCACTGCGGGCCCGTCACGCAGTTAAACTTGCCTCGAATGCTGCGGAAGGAGCGTTTGGGACGAGTCCTCGAGGATGGGGAGAGGTCGGGGCCTTAAAACCCTAAACCCCTGAACCCCTAAACCCCTCAAACCCTAAACCCTATAAACCCTAAACCCTATAACCCCTAAAGCCCTAAACCCTAAACCGTAAGCCCTGAACGCTAAAAACCCAAAGCCCTGGCAAGACGGGGACGGCCGGAAGCCCTGGAGGCCCAAGAGTACGTTTGAAAACTCCGAGCCCCCTCTGCACCCAAGTGGATGGGTTTAGGGTTTAGGGTTTAGGGTTTAGGGTTCAGGGTTTCGGGTTTAGGGTTCAGGGGCCCCTTCTGAGTCCCCAAACGACAGGGTGCCGTACTAAGAGTAGACTTCTGCACGGGCTCCCCAAAGAAGGCACATGATCCCCTAACTCCTAAACCCTAAACTCCAAGTGCTTTCAGCTTCCCAGCTGAGAAGCGGAGGCCTGCCTTTTTCGGCTGACACTGGAAGAACAAGTCCTGCCAGAGGGTCCCCTTGGTGACTTGAGGCTTCTCTGGGTTTCGGAATACTTCAGCAAGGGGTGTGTATGGTATTCCGGGGGAAGAGGTTTCCGGAAACACACTAATTTAATCCTAAACCCCATAAGCACTAAACCCTATACCCTCTTCAACCCTAAACCCTATGAGGAGGTCTTTGCAAGGCTGCAGTTCTCACTGATGCTTCAGAGTCTTCGCTCGGCTTCCGAGCCCAGCGAAAAAAGCACTGGAGCAACGGACCATGACGAGGCCTCTTTACAATACCCTAAACCCTAAACCCCGAAACCTCTTAACCCCTAAACCCTAAACCCCCAAACCCCAAACCCTAAACACCTATAAACCCAACACCTTTTGACCTAATCCCTATAAACCCTAGGTCGAAAAGTCGAAATCCCAAACCCAAGGAGACCGGCAAAGGGTGCCCAAAGCCAGAGCCCAAAAAAAGCCCTGAAATTATAGGGTTTAGGGTTTAGGGTTTAGGGTTTAGGGGCATACGGTTGATGATATAAAATCCTGCATTACCCATAACAAGGAATCTACCATAATTCCCATAGATTATGGCCCTGAAGGTAATGCAGGATTTATATCATCAACAGTAGGGCATAAGCCTCAACTAGCAAGTTTAAAACCATGTCGGGCAATTACTAAAGGGATCCTTCAGGTGACGTACTGTACGTTGCTCAACTCACGGATAGTGCGCACTTTGCGTTTCTACCAACCTGGATCTAATTTAAGTAGCGTTGGTATCTTGTGTGTGATGAGGGGGGCTAAATCGGGCTAAAGCGAGGAATCAGCGAGTGATGCAGACATGCAGACATAGACCTCTTCGACTCTGAAAATTCGATGCTCTATCAGAGCAAGCGCCTCAGCCAAAGGCAAACTCTCTCTTTGCCCAATTCCCAACACAGCAGTGCGAGTGCCTGCCTTGCCGGTGACAACGCTCTTTTGCTTCTGGTACTTTTCCGTGCATTTTGCTTCCTGAAAAGGGGGTTCTGGTGCTCCTAACCTTTAGGACTTTAGGACACTGGGTTGGGAGTCGACTCAGGGTTTGCGAGTTTTTTTCGGATTTCAGCTTGTGCTTCGGGGAGATACGTTTTGGTAAGTCCTAATGGAATGCATTCAGGTTTCGTGCGCCATCTGCGCAGATGGCAACCCGGGTGCAATAGCCGCGTCATAGAGGCAGGTGCTTCGGGGATTCGGACTCCAGCGCTTAGGGCGACGTTTCGTGCTGGGCTTTTGAAGCTTCGATGGCATCTTCCTAAACCCTAAGCCCTACCTGGGACTCTAATTACATAAAGTTTTCTGGGTTCTACCTACTAATTAAGGGGTAATGGCTGCTACACTGTAGGTAAAGAGAGTTAAAGGTAAGCCCTAAACCCTAAACCCCAAGAACGAGAAAACGTAGAACGGGCCTGGGAAAACCCAGCGACAGCTCTTGTAGCGACCATCCACGCTCGAAGGCTCCCGCACATGAGCCATAATCTAGAAACCTATAAGTAATGACCAATAGTAGCTTTTTTTTTGGGGGGGGATCCTTATTATATTGATGATGTAATATACTCCAAAACTCTATTCTAACCATTAAGGCCTACACTAAGCTTGAAAAGAAGCCCCATTGAACCCTGAACCAGAAGCTGGCCGCAAAGAAGCATCCTGGTTCTCTGCGCCACTGAAGTGATCACATCGCCAGGCATCGTTCTGCGTTACTTTGAGGATTTCCTCAGCTGTGAGGGACTCTTTGCCAGCCGACGTTGAGGTGCAGCATTTCCGTGGATTATAGGTTCATGTGAGCACAAGACGGCAGCCTCGATGTTTGGAGATAGATCCTGGAGGCATAATTGCGCCATGCACTACATAGTCATAGTCGTTCAGGACGGAACGCACGTTGGAGCCTAAACCCTAAACCCTAAACCCTAAACCCCTAAACCCTAAACCCCCAAACCCTAAACCCTAAACTCTAAACCCTAAGTAGGGTCCAGTGAATCATGTCGCGGGGGCTCATTGACTCAACAAATCTGAAGGTACAGTTGGCCTGAACCGTACTGCACGGTGTGCATTGGCATGCCTGTTGGGCTGTGGTAGTCCATAGTTACTCGACCATAGAAGCCCAAGTAATCAGAAGAAGGTAGGAAAACCGTTACCAAAAAGCAGGTGCGCCTGGGGGCAAAACCAGAGACGGAGCCTTCGTGCGGTGTAGATAGCTCCAAGTCTGCATCTCAGGATGTCTCAGTCAGATCTACACTGTAAACTCCGAAGCCTCCCCAAAGCCAGAAACCCCGTGCTTTCTGACCGAGCTCTGTCCCACTGCAGGTTGGCAGTGTTCCTGTCAAGGGCTTTCGTGTCGATCATGGGTCTGGGGGTGTGACAGTTTGCTGCTTTACTGGGCCGGGTTTGTCGGAGGAGCTCACTGAAGGGGGCCGACAGCTACTCGAAGAGGGCTCGAGGTAGCTCTGCCGGAATTTAAGCAGGCATTGAGGTTTGGGGGGCTTCGCACGCTGTAGGATCACAGGACATACTGGCTTCAGCCGCGTTCATTCTCAACCCACGCAGGGCCCTGGCTATTGCCAGCTAAAGGATCCCGACACCACAACGTTTCAACAACTGAAATCCTCTGCTGCGGGGCAAAGTCCGTTTTTCCTATTCTCTCCTCCGGAAGCGGTAGAATTCACCAGGACTTTCGTCGCAAATGCAGACGAACTCAGCGCGGCCATGGCGAGTAGCAGCCTCAGTTTCGAATGGGCAGGAATGGCCCAGACCCTCAACAGTACTCATAGGCCCCTAAGTAGTTCCGTTTTGGGATTACCTTATAGGATTCTAAATATAAGCCATAAGAAGGAACTACTTAGGGGCCTATGGGTAGTCAGGGGACTCCCAGGTGAAGCTACAGAGACTTAGCCCAAGTTCCGATCTTTCACCTGCCATAAGGTCACCAGACACCCCTCTGCAGATAGGCGTGACGTTTCGTGATTTAAGGTTTAGGGTTCACGGAGGTGAGAGGAGAGGTCCCAAGGAGCCGAAGACTTGCCAGCCTCCGATTCAAAGTCGTACTTCTATTCTTACGGACCCTACTACTTCAAGTTCTGTATGGGGGTTTCCGAAAATAGGGGACCCTGATATAGTACCCTAAATAGCAGGATCCTTATTATAAGGACCTCAAAATAAGGTACCCCCAATTTTCGGAAAGTTCCATGTGGGTCCCGCATTTTGCCGAAGCTCTCATCTCAAGCCTCACGCAGAGAGAAACACAGCCTCTGCGCAGCAAAGGCCAACAGATACCCATAGGCCCCTAAGCAGTTCCCTTTGGGGATTACCTTATATTTGCTTGTCAGAAGAATCCAGCGCCAAGTATAGATGTTTTCCATTCTAGGGATCGAAGTCGGAGTCGAAAGAGCATGACTTGATTTCAGTTGTTGAATCGCATCCTCACGCCTTCAGAGAACAAACCGGTACTTCGTCAACACCAGATGGTACAAAGGTTGTGCTATGACAAATTTGGTGCCTCATCAACCACGGAGTCCCACGCAAACGCGATTGCAGCTGTGTTGCTTCATTTTCCCAGGGCCGAATGCAGACGGCCTCCGAGGGAAGCAGAGAGACAGGGCGATTGCAGCGACTTCTCCTAAACCTCCCATCAGGGTTTAGGATTAGGGTTTAGGGTGTAGGGTTTAGGGTTACTTCTCAGGATCTGATGAACGTTCTCTCGCCGGAATGCTGTAGGAGGTACAGTTTGGGAAGTATACTGCACCTGCATGCCCAGAACATGTGAGAACCACAAGTGCGTGCCTGACACCCGTTAATTTAGCTTGTGCACTCGAAGCACTCAGGCGCCGGCATAGCATATGGCATATGGCATACCAACATGTCCCTCTGCCGCTGCCCCAACAACCGTCCCAAAACAACTTGAGCGAGACAGAGGGGGAGAAAGGGAGAGAGCACCCACAGAATTACATAGCGCACTCTCATATTCACACATCGCACGATATATACATACTTCCTACATGCCTTGTCTACATCTGTGAGTGTCATCACGGAGCTGCTTACCTGTCCCCAACTTTCCGTCTTTCTCTCTCTCTCTCTCTCTCTCTCTCTCTCTCTCTCCCTCTCTCCATCTCTCTGGACAGGTCTACCAGCTACTTAGCATGCTTGATGAACATGAACGAGCTCTTCGGCTAAACAGTGTCGCTTGCTCAGATGGTGCAGTCACTAGTTTAGTCAGGATAGGTCAAAGAAAACAAGAGCGCATCCCCTTTACCACTGCGGGTCTGTGGTCGAAGAAGAAGAAGAAGCTCCGGGGTTTAGGGGTTTAGGGTTTAGGGCTTATAGGGCTATAGGGTTTAGGGCTTATGGGGTTTAGGGCTTAGGGCTTATAGGGTTTAGGGTTTATAGGGTTTATAGGGTTTAGGGCTTATAGGGTTTATAGGGTTTAGGGTTTCAGAAGAAGCGGTACAGCTACAAGATAGAAATGCCCACGACAAGTGTTCTTTCGCAACCGGCTCTCGCAGTCGCCTCCATCTGTAGGAGCTCTGACTTCATCTTCCTTTGCCTCCAAATCCCAAAAAAGTCCTAATAGTTTAGGGTTTAGGGTTTAGGGTTTAAGCATACATACTAAACTCACGCCTCGAAATTTAGGATCCCTGAACCGCCCTACACCCTAAACGCTGAACCTTAATCCCTGCTTCAAAGCATGCCTCGGCAGCGGCCGGAAGGCGAAGCGTCGCCACGCTTTGGGCCGATCCGGCTACAACGGCTCGGCTTAGGGTTTAGGGTTCAGGATTTAGGGCTAAGGGTTTAGCGTATAGGGTCTAGGGTTTAGGGTCTAGGGTTGAAAGGTTCTAACACCCTAAGCCCCAAGCCCGGGTAAAACCCCCTAAACCCCCCTCAAACCCTTAAAACCCTGAACCCCAAAAGCCTAAACCCTAAACCCTGCCTTTGGACAAACCCTGCCGTTGGACGCAGAATCCCCCAAAAACATCAGGAATCTGATTGTTCACACCCCGGTCCACTCGGGCTTTGGAGTTTTGAGTCAAAGGAAGGGTGGAGGAGTTTAGGGTTTACCCAACCCCAAATTGACCTACCTTTTCTTTAGGGCTCCTTATTATGATTTCCTTATATAAGCCCTTAAAACGAAGGATTCTCTAGGGTCCAGGTAGGGTTTAGGGTTGAGTCTTGAAGCAGAAGCTTGGACTAATGTACAGGGTGTAAGGGGTACTGGATTCAGGGTTCCGCGAGGCTTATGGCCTTTGCTGCAGGGCAAAGGCCATAAGAGTTTAGGGTTTAGGGTTTAGGGGTTTAGGGTTTAGGGGTTTAGGGGTTTAGGGTTTCGGGTTTAGGTATTAGGGTTATTTAAACGGCAGGAGCCGCCAAATCTCGCTCCCCAAACGCCTCTGTAGGGTCCCAGCTCCTTTAAACCAGATTCTAAATCCCCTAAACCCTAGATCCGACTTCCTAAACCCTAAACCCTAATTGCCCCTAAACTCTAAAGCCTGCTAGACCTTGTAGGTAGGGACCGATCCGAAATCCGGTAACCCTAGATCCTATACACCTTAAAAATCTCTACATCTCTACAGACCAGCAAAGCGCTAAAACCCAAAACACCCCAAAGCCTAAACCCTAAACCCTACCCAGAAAACCCTAAGCACCATGAGATGCAGGCCTGTCTTTGAAGATGCGCTCGGCAATGATGGACCCCAAGACGCTTGCGAAGACGGATCCCTGGAACAGCGGCTCACATGATTGAAATGGTATAATGGTAGTAGTCATATAGTAATCGTGATCCTAACAGTTGGGGGACGTCACGGCTTTGGCTTGTGCGCATGCCGCTTTTCGTGTTTCTCCCTGCTTTCTGAACAAATTTTACCACATGAGCACTCGCAAGACCTAATGTAGGGGCCGTAATAATTAGAATAAGGTTTTGGGGGTTCCTCATTGTAATTATAGTATAACGCACCCTAAAACCCTATTCTGGCTCAAGGTGAGGTGGATCCTTCCCGCGGTCTGAGCCGCTAATCACTTGTAGAGGTACGTGGCTTACCCCTTGCGTAGGTTAGCCATGGCAGGTGATTACAAATCCCACCTCGTTCGAACAAGCACTGTGCTTGCATTCGGTATCATATGGGTATTGCAGTTGCAATGCCTATTTCCATACAGCCGTGCAGGGGATGTGTCATTCCACACATACTTGTCGGTTGCTAACGACGACAACTGGTCCATGACAGACGTGTTTTTCGACACGCGATTGGAAGCCAAAATGGCACCAGCGACGACCTGCAAACAACAACAAAATGATGCACGCGAAAATTGGTCTATTTCAGACCGTCAGCAATTGCAATGCCTGAGCAAAAACACAAAAAATTCATGCCCAAAATGCATTCAAAATTCAATCACAAAAACAAGCAAAAAAGTTACAGTGCCCACCGGAGGCACTTGCCTGCATGCAGACAACAAATGCTGCTTCGATGAAATGTGTGATGATGATGACTTTCGCCGATGCGCCTTCACATCTTGCTATACCCAAGGACTCTGCAATTGTGTGAGCAACTCGCTGCACTCAGCGCGCATGGGATGGTTTTACGATTTCAGGATGCTTCCTTTCGAGGGGTTGTGCTATGCTGGGTTTAAATGGCAGAGCAAGAATTGTACAACGGATTGCATGATTCAGATTGCGGTGAATCACAAAAACAAAAACCAGAAAGCAAACCCTAAATACCCTAATTCCCTGTGGACCTTAATTGCTTTCGTCACGATCTTCTCGGAACTTTTTCATGCAATCATTGCCCAGGAAATACAACGCGAGACGATGCACCCGATCATGCGAAGAGTCGCTAACGGCTGCAACCTGGTACAGGGTGGGTTTTGGACTTTCGTTTTGAGGGTTCTTTTTCTGTTCTGGTTGCTGTGGTTTGCGAGGGTTTGGGGTTTTTGGTGTGAGCCCCTTCTACCCGGCTTTGACCCTACGCACAAGCTGTGTAAACGCAATTGGCACAAAAGCGATAAGCACTCTAGAAAACTTCAGAGTAGAGTTGAAAAGTTTAATGTGAAAGTCGATGTCCTTTGTCATGGAGTTGAGTCGCCCTTGCATATTAACCGGATTGTTGGAGATGGCAATTGTTACTGGAGAGCGGTCGCTAAGCAAACCTGCATGTCTTGGTATAAGCTTAAGAGTCGCACGATAAGACACATGATGCAGTATGCTTTGAAACAACAAGATGAAGAACTTTGCCGAAAAGTCAAGCTTCTCAG
>CAJNJA010053553.1:0-24957 GCA_905231915.1 Symbiodinium necroappetens | reverse complement strand
AAAAAAAAAAACTTCTTCTAATCCTTGAGCTCGTAGCGTCGACCACGTCCCAGTGTTGCTTGGAGTCAGTCGGGCTTGGGCGCATTTCAAGCAGCGAGTGGTTCCAATCTCAGAGACTACCCATAGGCCACTAAGTAGTTCGTTTTGGTGGCTTATATTTAGAATCCTATAAGGTAATCCCAAAAAGGATCTGAATCTACTTGGGGCTATAAGTTGCGAATTTGCCAGGCTTTTGCCGTTAGGGTTTAGGGTTTAGGGTTTAGGGTGTGCTGCTCGTTCGTTCGCCGTATACTGTTGAGTTAAGAAAGGCGAAGAGAGCTTGGGGTGAGACTATTCCCTTAGAATCCTTGTCGTACTACAGTAACCCCGAAGCCCTGTTCGAGGTGTAACTGGCCGCTGCGGTGAGCATGCCTCGAATACGTCTAGCTCGCAATGATTGCTAATGCAGCAGTATCACCTGAAAGTCCTTGGTCTGGTGTGCCCCAAAACTTCCCAAAAGCCCCGTTCTATTGATTCAGGCCCCTATGTCATAGAACCCTCAGAGCAACCCTTAAAAGCCCCTGTTAAAGCACCCGCAAAGGAGGCCTTGGTCCCATGATTACAGCCCTATAAAGACCCTTAAGGAAGCCCTGAAAGCTCTTGAGGAGCCCAGGTTCTAGAACACTATATGGGTAGTTCTCTAAAGTAGGGTCCCTTTTAGGGTCCTTTCTATAAGGGTGCCGTATTACATTGGTGACCTAAAAAGGGACCCTAATTTAGAGAACTACCCACATACAGGCCCTGAAAGGAGCCCTTATTATGGAACCCTAGAAAGACCCTCAAAGCAGCCCTCGTTTATGAACCCTAAACAAATTGTTATGGGCCATGCCCTAAACCCTTAACCCTAAGCCTAACCCTAAACCCTAAACCTTGGACGCTGTACCCTAAACCTTAAGCCTTAAACGCAAAACCTTCAACCCTAAACCCTCAGAGCCCTTAAACCCCAAACCCTAAACCCTCACAGCCCTTAAACCCTAAACCCCAAACCCTCAGAGCCCTTAAACCCTAAACCCTAAAACCTCAGAGCCCTTAAACCTCAAGCCCTAACCTTCAACCCTAAGCCCCCAAACGGTCCTGAGAGTAGGCACGCCCTACTTCACCGACTTCGCGACCGGTGCATACTCTGTGTGACACGTGGTGGCAGATGGGGTTTAGGGCTTGGTTTGGGGTTTTAGGGCTCCTTCAAGGGCAGATGGGGTTCAGGGCTTAGCTTAGGGATTTTAGGCTCTTTCAAGGGTTCCTTACTTTAACTTTAAGGGGTCCATAAAGGGGGGATCTCTGGGGGTTTAGGGATTAGGAGTTCAGGCTGTTAAGGGCTTTGGGTTTAGGGTTTAGGAGTTTTGGAGTTTGCAGGGCTTCGGGTTGTTTAGGGCGTCGAGTTAAGGTTTATGGGTCCGGGGTTTTCTTTGGGGGGGGTTCTGTTTTTTTTTCGGGTTTAGGGCTTCGGCTTATTGTCTCCTCTACCCGTTGCTCAATGCCCATCCAAAGTCCTGGAAGATTTCCTTAGCCCTGAATCCCTGGATTTAAGCCGTAAGGGTCCAAGTACTTCGTACTCATCTACTCTCCCAAACAGTAACCTACATACTTACCATCTGAAACCGAAGTACCTAATTCTTGGATCCTTTGGACCCTTAACACCTGTCCAAAGAACCCGACAGATCCCTAGAGATCCCGTATGGAACCCTGATAGAACCCCCCCCCTAAGTACCTACTTGTTGGGTCCTTCGGACCCTTTAGGCTAAGGGTATCGGCCTTGGAGTTCGGAAGCAGCTTCATCGTAGGACTCTAGAGCGCAATGGGTTTGTAGCGTTGCAGGGATTTCGGTTTTTGGACTGGGCAAGTAAGTCTCAGGCATCTTAACTACATGCCAGTTTCAGTCCTTTAGACAGCAAACCTCTGGTCGTTTGAACACATCGCGCTTCAGGACATTGTGAAGCATGATCAAACCCTAACCCCCAAACCTTAAATCACATAAAACCCTAAAGCCCTGAACCCTAAACCACATAAAACCCTAAACCCTAAACCCCCAAGCCCTAAACCCCCAAACCCTAAACCACATAAAACCCTAAAGCCCTAAGCCCTAAACCAGGCGACGTTGTCTGTGGCCGCTGCAGGTCCACCGGTTTTTGGGGGCTCGGGTTTCGGGTTTCCTTCTGATTCTCTGAATTTGAAGGAAACGAATAACATATATATATATATCTCTCTCTCTCTCTATCTATCTCTCTCTCTATCAGTATAGTAAATAGATCGAAACTTATAAGTATATGAAACAGGTGCATGTGTCTATATACACACACACACACGCATATATATATATATATTTTTGTTGGTGATGTTGCATTTCTGCTATGGTGAAGCGTTCAGGCATGACGACTTGGTTATAGCATTCAGGGATTTAGGGAGATGTTGTGATCGTCGGTCTTGGAGATCGGTTCCATTCCTAGTGATATCCGCGTCGTCAGCATAGCTCAAACAAACTCCAGAACTGCTGCCACGCAATCTTTCAGCTTCGGGTGGAATGAGCCGATAGGGTTGGCAGGGGCGCGTGTTAGTGCTGAAAGCTTATCAGAATCTGAACTGCACCTGACATCGCAGTGCCCGCGTCACATGTAGAGATCCATTATTGCTGGCCAGCAGTGGCAGTGTGCTGACAAACACGGTGGCGAAATTCGAAGCATGCTGATGATGCTATGCAATGTGGCGCTTCTCCTGGCGCTAGTTCTGGTAACACTAGACAATTTCAAATAAATAGGTAGTGTAGCTGCGGCTTCTACTGTAGTGCTGGGAGTGGGATGACGGTGCACGGAAGACCTTCAGCAAACTGCTTCCTGATCACATACGCATGGAGCCAGCCCACTACCATCAACATTTCCGCGGAGCACAGTCGCAAGCTTCGCATTTTGCATTCCGCCTCACGTCGTTTGTCCGTGGTGTTGGCATTCTTCGCCGTATGATATAACCACAGCAGCAAACAGCTCCGAGCCAGATTACCTCTGGTGCTGCTGCTGCTGCTGCTGCAGAAGTAGACGTGCTCTCTGTCGTCGTCGCATTGTCATCATCGTTGCACAATACATAACTTAGGGTCTGCCTCTATCGTTAACACCCCGTCTTAAGAGGCCACGTGCCAGCCTTAAGGCAACCCTTAACGCAACCCTTAACCTGGCTCCGGTATCCCACCCCTTGATTGAGCCGTCCCCGAACCGTAAAGCAACCCTTAGCGTAGCCCTTCAAGCATTCTTAACCTGGCCCGGCAATCGTAACCAACCCCTTTAGGGCCGTCCCCGAATAGTAAAAAGCAACCCTTAGCTTAGCCCTTAACGCAACCCTTCACCTTGCCCCTTCTAAAAGGCCCCCCCAGGCCGGTGAGAAGCAATCCCTTGGCCTCTCCGAAACCGGGGATAAGCAACCCCTAAGCTCCAGCTAAGGGGGTGTTTATCCCGGGCCGCTAAGGGGGTGCTCACCCTTTCCCTGAAGGTGCGCTCGTTAGCACCCCCTTATTCAAGGCCCGGACAACCACCCCCTCAGCTACGGGGGTGTTTATTTTGGGCTCTGGTCTGGTGCTGGGGCCGGATTTTCGGGCCCCATTAAGTTTTGTATTACGGCTCTAGGGTTGCAACAGGTCCAAAGGCTATCAACAAGGTTGGTTTTCGGGTCCCTGTACGGATTACTTTGTAGGTGTCCTTGAGGGGTGCTTCAAGGTGTTCTTACGGGTTGCTTTAAGGGTCCTTAAGGGGTGCGTTAAGGTGTCCATAAGTTCATAAGTAAAGGTTAGTTTAAGGGTCCATAAGTGGTGCTTTAAGGTGTTTTTAAGGGTTGCTGAAAGTGTCCTGAAGGGGTGCTTTAAGGCGTCCTTAAGAGGTGCTTTGAAGTGCCCATCAGGGTTTGTTTAAGGGTCCTTGAGGGGGTGCTGTAAGGTGGTCTTAAGGGGTGCTTGTAGAGCCCCAGGACCCTCTAATGCGTAAATAATGTTAGAGGCAACCCCTAATACATAACTGTTGGATTTCTCCAGAAATGCTGCCACTTCCTCCGCATATGTTGACTAGGCGGGTCGCATTTTGCCAACAGGTCGGTTGTTACCGAAGGAACAATTCAGTTGCCAACTCTGGACAATCGCTGAACTTCACACAGGGTTTGAGATAGCCGTGCACATCATCTGTTTGTGCTGCTCCTCGGCTAGAATAGGCGAATAGCTCCGTGCCCTCTCTTCGTAGTGGAGGCCCCTATCAATAGTGTGTCTCAGGGTTGAAAATGCTTAGTTCAGGGTTGACAGTCCTGACAATCCTGTGTTGCTGGACATTAAACAAGGGAACTAGGGGTCTGCATGTCTCTCATTCGCGGTTGCACTTAGTGGCTCAACATGAACCTGGCATGCTCTGACTCATTACGAATCTTCCGAAGGTCGCAGGCATGAGGAGTCATTTCGCGAGGTGCAATAGACGATTCTGATGCATACACAGAATACGGCACAAGCCGGGTTTTGTTGACAGTTGCAAGCCACCTCGTCTTTCGATGCGGTCTTTCACTTTCAGCACCATGCACAAATACGTTGACCACAAATCCCTGCCGGTTGCTTTCAAACCTACTTCAACTAAATGCGTTCGTGCCTGGTATCACAAGAACTGCAGCACCCCAAAGCTTGCACCGTTGGGCGTCCAAGAAGTGAGACTTTAAAATGCCGTTTCCCCGGTGGGCCGATTCAAAAGCAATGCCCGACCCGCATCATCTGCAAGTTGCAAGACCCCTGCAGTTGAAACCATCAAGTCCGATCCGAAATCTACAACAAGCCTTGGCGCAGCTTACCACTGGCAAAGAAATACGTGGATGCCAGCGAGCCGCTGAACCGTTTCAAGGCCAATCCGGTGATGGTACTCATTTCCGTGTTCAGAAGGGCTTATTGCCAGGGTTTCGTGCTACTTGCGTTTATCGGGCATGTGGTCAGAGATCGAGCCGGACCGGCTCTAAACGGTTGAGACCGTCGACGCAGAGCTGAGTTTTCAGGTTTCATAGCAGGAGGGCGAAGGGATTCATTGTGCGACAGTTGGGTCTTGGCTGGAACTCCTTCAAACTGAGTCTCGTTAACTGATAATTAGTTTGACGGTCACTGCACTAAGGATGGGACTGGCGAGGGATGATATGGAACTCAAGACACATGTATAGGCTTATAGGCCACGTTTCAGGTTGTAAATGACAAGTTTGTATAACCATGCAGAAATGTTGTTACGTGTGTGCAAACATAGAGCCTCTGCCAACATTTAACAGAACGAGGCTTCGTTGACTCGGGGATGCCTACGTAGCGGCCTAGCGTGGCTTGTCTATATAAAAATAATTCCCCACATAAGCTTCGTCACACCTGCGCCGCGAACCCTGTTTTAGAGCCCTGACCTGATCTACAAGCCCCATCGAAGCTGATAGCAGTACATCAAGTTAAAACATGCTTTCGAACTCTTGTCATGTGCAGGTTGGGAAGTACCTGTTGGAGCGCACGCTCATTTATGCTCCAAGGCGTGGAAGCTGTAGGCACATTCAGTTTGGGGTTCAAGGAGGTTTTTCTTCCAGGCTTCACGGAGTGATTGTCGTTTATTGGGTCTTCCAGCCATCTTTGCCCGAATACGGGGCTTAATAAGGACCTAACAGCTTCGAATTTCTGCACACCCCAACCGGGCTTGCATGCAAATGTCGGTTCTTGAGTTTAAAGTGTGAATGCTACTGTACAATTTTGTCTGTCCAGCAATAGCGGGGTCCAGTGCGTGCGAAGAACGCGGTTTGATGTAGTCAATATAAGTCCTTGAATGAATGTTGAGATAAGATTCGGATTCAGTGCGTAAGGTCTTCGTGTTCGGGGATTCGGAGTTCAGGATTCGTTCATTTTTATGATGGGAGTTCCAGACTCCTAACACTTCTCTCAATCCATTTGCCTGCCAGGTGTTGCAGCTATGGCGCTTCCAGCCCGGAATCCCAGTGCAGTTAAGGTAAGTTTAAGCTGCATAGATTTCTGGATGAATGCATCCTAACTGCCCAAACCCTTAAATCGGCTTGGACGGCTTGAGGCTCGAGCCCAACCCCCCCCCCACTTGACTTCATAAATGAGACACTGCACTAGTCACTACACGTGACACGTTGAGATCTCGTTGTCTTGCCTGAACTGGCAGACCGGGTGCTTGGGTGCTGTTGCTGGTACAGCGCCCATACCCTGCACTGACTGCTGAGGCCTGGACGCGAAACTGATGCTCGATTCCTTAAAGGGTGGTTAAAAGCATCACGCCTTTTCTTAAACCCTAAACCCTCACCCAAAGTCCAACTCACTAAATGCCGGGCCCCGAACCCTAAACCCTAAAACCGTAAAACCCACAGACCCTAAAACCCTAAACCCTAGAACCCTAAACCCTAGAACCCACAAACCCTAAAACCCTAAACCCTAGAACCCTAAACCCTAAACCCGAACCTGAAAACCCGGGCAGAAACTCTCTTTCCCGCCTTCCCAGGGGCGGCCTTGTCGAAGCGGAGCTCGGAAGACACCGAGGCCCAAGGATTTTGGGGTCTTAGGGCTTTAGGGTTTTAGGGTCTTACGGCTTTAGGGTGCTAGGGTTTAGGGTTTTAGGTTTAGGGTTTGGGGTTTTAGGGTTTAGGGTTTAGGGTTTAGGGTTTGGGGTTTGGGTTTAGGGTTTAGGGTTTAGGGTTTAGGTTTAGGGTTAGGGTTTTTGCATGGACATACCGATTTCAGTACAAGGATTCTGCAATATTTGCTATGTACCGGTCGTGCATGTGGCACCATGCAAAGGTTATATCGAACTAGGGCGCTACCGTCTAGCTTATGAGCAGTTCTTTGTATTTGATATGCGCATACCATCACAAGCAGATGTACACGTGCTTGGAAAGGAAACCTGAACATGTTGTCTAGTAGCTGCCATATTCGGCAACCCTAAACCCTAAACCCATATATACCCTAAACCCCCCATACTTTCTCGTCACTCGGCGCACCGTGGAGCGAAGCAAAGACCGAAAACCCTAGAGGGACATTCCCTACCCCTTGTTTTTTTTTTGAGGGGGGAGGGTGAATAGGCTTATGGTTTAGGATCTGCTATAAAGGAATGTAGGTGCCCTAAACCAGGAAAGGTTATGACCCTATTGTTAGGGGAGAGACCTTCTCTCTTTGGCAGCAGATCTTCACAGGTAAATACCGAATATCAACGAGAGAGAGTCTGGAATCGAAAGACCCTTCAGGTGGTAGTCGCGGGGTTTTCAACAGCACTGACCTGAAAGAGAGAGAAGAGGTGCTGCGGTGACATGCCGGTCGTCTTGTCCGCGACGAGCATGCCTGAGCATGCCATTTCCAAACTGTGAGCGCTCATAGTTACATTGGGGTTCCTTGTTCCTAGCTCAGCTACAATACGTCAGTCCACAATGGATTGTCTAAAGCTTGTCCCAATCATTACTTACAAGGCCGCCGCTTTCTGTCAGCCTCCCTGCTTGCCTTTCGGGTTTGGGGTTTAGTATACCCCGAGGGCTCCATGTACCCATATAGGGACAAAAACTAAGGCTCTAAAGTAATTGCCTATATGGGAGCCCCTTTAACCCCTTAAGAAAATACTGTATGAGGACATGGAGCTTTACAGGGTACTGCAAGGTCTGCCCACGATGCTCGCAGCAGCTTGAATGGCACGTGACACAGGCAGGGGCTTCGTGGATTTTCGGCCTTGAGCCGTAATATAGCGCCGTAGGGCACTATCAGGGGATAATATGACAAATTATTCCGACCCTTATCAGGCTTATGCCCTAGCCCTTTTTCAGGGTATCTACTTTGTATATAACAGGTTAACCGATCTTAACCATAAAACTAGGTAGACCCTTACCCTAAACCCTAAACCCTATATCATAACTAGCGGATCCTGGTATAGATCCTGAACCAACTTAAGAGGATCCTTAAGAAAAGATCGTTGGATAAAAGTTTTGAGGTCTAAAGAAGGTAGGCATTTGTGACCAAAAACTTGACACATGTTGAAAGGTTGGGTTTGGTGGTCCTTGAGTAGCTTTCCCCTGTTCTTTCGTTGAGGCATTGATCATGGAATGTTAACTCGCAGCTTTCACCGAAAACCCGTGGAATTCTGACCAAATTTCCCTAGATCTCACCCTCCAAGGGCCCAAGATTCCAGGCTTTCTGCTGTTTTTGTGTTCAAAGACTCGAGGGAGTTCGTGTAGACCCTGAACTAATACGGTTGATGATATACATCTTGCACTACCTTATAAGGACCCTAAACTATGGGAATCATTATGGCTCATGCAGGTTTTATGTCATCAACCGTAGTCACGACTCCCCTGAACAAGGATTGTGTAGACAACTTGCGGCCACTAAGTCTCCCTAAACCTAAAACCGCCCGCCACCCTGTCACTTCTGTTGGGGTAGGCGGGCGCAGTCGAGTGCTCAGCGAGACCAAGCAGGCTCTGCTAGAGCTGCAGATCCTGCGAGCACACTCTTGAGAGGTCACCAAGCTAAACAAATAAGCGCTGCTGTATACTGTATTAACCTAAACCCCATTTTGCGGAAGACGCCCACAAGCCTACACTAGTGGACACCCCAGCCCTCCACGATTTGTAAGTGGACAAGGATTGGGAGCCCCCCAATCCTGCACGACTTGAAGCGGGTCTGGGGCCCTTCCAACTGGACAAGGATTGGCGCCCCCAATCCTTCACGACTTGAGGCGCGCTCCACTTAGACAACAGTCTTCCAAAAAAGTGGCGCCGAACACGCGAACAAATGGTGCCGGACAATTTACTCGGAGCCCCTCCTAGGGTAGCCCAATGCTTAGGCTTGAACACGTTTTCAAAGGCAGGGATCGGAGACCAGCAATGACAGGGCCCTTCGGCTTAGAACGTACCCCCAATGCAAACCATAAATGTTGCTTGGACAAGGATTGGGTCGGGCAATCCTTCACTGCTTGAGGAGAGTCCATATATGGAAAAGGAAGGACACGGATTGGGGCATCCAATCCTTCACGATTTGATGCGATCCCACGGAGCCCTTCCTAAAGTAGCCCAGCGCTTGAAAACGTTTGCACATGGACCAGGATCATGGCCCTTCGGCCCAGAACGTACCCCAACGCAAACCCTAAATGTTGCTGGGAAAGATTGCATGGGGGCCCCCCAAGCCGTCACGATTTGAGGCGACTCTGGGAATTCTCTAGTTGGCTAGTTGACACCGCTTGATGGTGTATGGGTGATTTTGGGTGGGCATGTCCTTACACTACAGCGCGCTAATCGGCACGCAACCTGTCCAGCACACCCGAAACCCCAAACCGTAAAATCCTCAACCCTGTAAAGCCCTTTATAAACGCCCAAAGCCCTGTATAAGTGCTAAAGCCCTAAAGCCTTTAAGCCCTAAGTAATATACCGCAAAGCCCCCTTTTAGAAGTGAAGACCCCTGTATTTATCTCCAGATCTCACTTGCGCCAGGCTGTCCTCCTGATCACTGAGCAGTTTCGTCCTGCCCTGTTGGGGTCTGAGTCAGCTGCGCTCCCCTCCTATAGCTGGGACCCAAAATCCGGTAAACCCTACTAACCCACACCCTAAACAACACTGAACCCTAAACCTTAAACCCTTAGCCCTATAACGCCTAAGGCAGTGTGAGAAGCTGGGGCGACCCAAACCCACCTGGAGCCTTGAAGCCCGAAATCCTAATGCAGGGGCCGAAGTATTTAGAATGGGTTTTGAAATATGATATACCGTTAAACTTTAGAGGGACTATAAAGGATTTTATAGACCCTAGAGCTGGACCATCATTTCCGAGATTTCGCAAGAAGTACAAAAAGTTCGCGTAAAGCAGATCGGATGCAGAGGCCATAGGAAAATGCTTTCGGTGTGTTTAGGACGTAGTGTTCTACATCCTCAGTGTTTTTCTCTGCGGGTAGCCCGCATGCCCTCATCAACCTAGGAGTCGCGGCTCTTGGGGCCAGGCTTCAGCATTTCGTAGCGTAGGGCTTTGCCTGTTCGCACACAGCTGGAGCATTGACAGGGTGAGTTGACTTTGTCATCACAACTGGATGCGCAACCCTAAAGCCCGAAACCCTAAACCCCCTAAAGCCCTAAAGCCCTAAAGCCCCTAAACCCTAAAGCCGTGAAGCAGGAAACCATTGACGGAGAGATTCCTTACCTAAACCATGGGAGAGTCCATTCTCAAAGCTGTTTTGTTGACTGTTTAGTTTAGTGTGTGCTTCCTACTCCGGTTGAGAAGTACGTCACATATGGATGTCGTTGAATGTTAGATGTCCGTATTTTCGGAGAAAGTATTTAGTAGTAGAGTAGGTAACCTTCAATGTTTGTCAGGTACTACCATCCCAATATAATCCCCCAAAGTTTAACCTTAGTTCCCTTAGGTACTGGACAACTAGGAGTATATCCAGATCCTAGTAGTCACCGGTCCGGGAGCACACGCCAAGCTCCGTCATGCATGCCTTGCCCGGAAGATGCGGCCGGAAATGGAGCAAGAGCAGCCATACCAAGCGAAAGGACGAAGTCGCTCGAAACCAGAGAACGTACACACATCATGGCGCTTCTACTACTATTAGTTATAATAATGTTGCTGGTAGTATCTTTAACATTATTATTGTTGTGTTATTCTTCTTCTGGTTATCTTTTGTTCATTATTTATTTCTTGTAACATTACCAAACAGATACTGCCAGGACGCATGTAAGCCCTAACCCTGCATACCACGTGAACCCCCGGCCCCAACAAGCTAGTCATGTCTGATGCTAAAAACCCCAACCCTTCGATCCTAAACACTATACAGCCCAGAATCCTGAACAATGCCCCACCGAGCCCAAAAAGATTCCCTAAACCCTAAACCCAACCCTATAGGCCTATAGACCCTAAACCCTAAACCCAACCCTAAACCCTAAACCCAACCCTATAGACCCTAACCCGCTCAGATGCCGCCGCTTAGCTGAAGCCCTCCGCGCGGAGGAGGCTCTGGTGCCGGCGCTCGCAAGGCCTGTGCTATGTGCTTCAGGGTTTAGAGTTTAGGGTTTAAGGTTTAGGGGTTGGGGTTTAGGGTTTAGGGTTTCCTGTACCTTAAGGACGAAAAGAGGCCTAAAAGGGTTTAGGGTTCATATACCATATAGGGATTCATAGTATAGGGGTATATGGCCCGTACTTTTAAGGGTCATTTGATCCTTAAGGTATGTGCTTCAGGGTTTAGAGTTTCGAGTTTAGGGTTTAGGGTTCAGGTGTTGGGGTTTAGGGCTTCGGGTTCTACAAGGGACGATGACAAGTTCGTTCAGAGCGTCGGAAGGTTTCTGGAAGGGTTGCTTCTGTGGTTCAGGGTTACCTAGACCCTAAAGTGTAAAATTGTTTTTGGATAACCCGTACTCTCTGGCTAGGATCATAGAACCACCAAAACCAAGAAAAGGTCCCAACATCCCTAAACCCGTAACCCTAAGCCCAAGTGGGGTCTGTGAAGAGTTCGGAGTGTCAGGGGAAGACTTTGGCGTTTGTCCAACCACCGCCCAGGTGAGTGTTTCAAGGCTCGGTTTTTCAGTTATCGATTTCCAGCCCTAAAGACCCTAAAGACCCCAAAGACCCTAAAAGCCCTAAATCTCAAAGCTTTCAGTTATCGATCACCAACCCTAAACCCTAAAGACCCTAAACCCTAAATCCTCAAGATACCAAAGACCCCTAAGCCCTCGAGCAGAGGGCGCTGTCGGGTCTCCAAGTATCAGACCCCTTATATACATGGGACCCTTCTTAACCCTACAGGGGACCTTACTGAGGGGGTCTATATCCTAAACCCTAAACCCTAACCAAGGGTCCCCCTAATCCTAACTCCTAGAGTAGACGCTTTCCTTCATCGTTGCCTTCCAAGCCCAGTTGCCTACGTCTATAGGGTTTAGGGTCTAGGGTTTAGGGTTGAGGGCTTCGGGTTTGGTGTTTAGGGTCTATAATATAGGGTTTAGGGTTGAGGGCTTAGGGTTTAGGGCTTAGGGTCTATATAGGGTTTACGGTTTAGTGCCTAGGGTCTAGGGTTTAGGGTTTGGGGTTTGGGACTCCAAGAAGGACACAAGCACAAGCATTTTCATAAGGATATATCCCCGCCTTATTGGCCTTCTTTATAAGGGAAGGGGCCGTAAAGCTACGGTGAAGAGTAAACGTAGCAGGTTCGAGCAGCTTCAGCCATAAGAACTTTCCTGCATCTCGAGCCCTCAACCCGAAATGGGTAGTTCTCTTCCCTTTGAGGGTCCTTTTTGTTTTAAGGGTGCCGTACTATATTGGGGACTTCAACAGGGACCCTAATTCAGAAAAACTACCCAAATCCTCAACCCCAAACCCTACACCTTCAATTTCAAGCCCTCAACAAAAAAACGTGAACCACGCCTTACTGGTCGACGCGCCAGTTTTGTTCTGCTTGCTTCTTGAGGTCCTCATCTTCTGAGCGCTCCGAGGCATCGGAATACTGTGACTTAGGATTTTGACTTAAAAAAGAAAGGGTTTAGGGTTTAGAATGAGGGTTATGTTCTAAGGGTTTAGATTAAGGGTTTGGGATTAGGGATTAGACTCAGGGTTTGGGGTTTAGAATGAGGGTTAGGTTTCAGGCGGTTTAGGGTTTAGGGTTTAGGCTTTGGGTTTTGAATGAGGGGTTGGGATCAGGGTTTAGATTTATGCTTTAGGGTCTTGATTTCAGATTTGAGGTGCAGGGAGTTTCGGGTTTAGCTTTCTTCGGTCTCAGGTTCAGGGCTTAGGGCCGGGATTACAGGCTGGGCCCACGAGTGAATCAATGATGCTCTGATGGATGTTCGAGTTTGTTTGACCCTAAGCCCTATAAGCCTAACACCCTAAACCCTAAACCGCTAAACCCTAAACCCTCACAATTGTAACTTCGAATGTTCGCCCCTAATCAATAAGCCCGAGTACCTCAAACCGGATGCTCATCGACGTCTTGATATCCAGGCCCTTGAAGACAAAGAGTGTACGAATCCGGCGTCAAAACCCGACCTGGGGATCCAAAAAACCTGCCGTTTCAAGGGTTCCACCTTCTAATTAAGGGGTCATAGCCTACTGTTTTGTAGGGTTTGGGGTCACAGGTAAACCCTAAGACAAACGGGGTGTTTGAAGAGATGGCGGGTGAACGCTGGGATGGCCGGCGATGCCTTCGTTGGGGATGTTCGCTGAGCTGAGTGCCTTTTGTGTTGAGTTTGTGCTAACCCGAATCTGGACCGGATGCTCGGAGAGTTCAAATCCACTGCACCCTTCAACAAAAAGCCCTAAACCCTAAACCCTGAAGCCTAAGCCTTTAAACCCTCAACCCTGAACCCTAAACCTGCGGGAGGAGCTGTCTCCTTTCGTTTCCTCTGCTACAGACTTGTTGAGGGTTCTGTAGCAGCTGCTGCAATGAGGCTGCTGTCGCATTGCATGCATGTCTGTCTGCCGGCATGTCTGTTGTCTGCATGTCGGAGAGCCCGAAGTGGCTCCAGAGCGAGTTTTTGTCATGTACAGTCTTTAGGGTTCACTCAAGTTAGCTCCAGACTCGGTTTCATCGCACGTACATGTCAACCCTAAACCTGTAAACCCTCAACCCTGAACCTGTAAACCCTCAGAACCCTAAACCCTATAAGCCTCAACCCCATCTGTCAAGGCCCGTAGTGACTTGTCAGTCAGAAGACCCCTAGGACTTCTTCAAGAAGGCGACGTAAACCTTGCGGCCCCTCATGAAACCACTACCTGAAGTCTCCATGGTAGTTCTTTAGGTTTTACACGGGTTTAGGCTCTAGGTATCCTATTATGTTCCTCAGTACATACCGTGGCTAAACTAAAAATGCGCTACCCTAAGGCTCCTGGACCCTTGTAGTGAGATCCCAGACCCTAGCCCCCAAAGCCGGAACCCTCCCCCAGAAAGCCCAAGACCCTCTTAGGAGCCTCAGGGCACAACCCTAAACCCTAAACTCCCTAAACCTTAACATGGAGACTAAAAACGGTAGAACCAGACCGTCGAAGCCCAAAGAAACGCCTTGAGAGCCTCGGTGAGGTGGTCACTGCGTCAGGCGCCGCAAGCGGTTTTCCCACAGGGACCTGCCGTAGGTAGTGTTGCGGGAGATACTTTCGGGAATCACAATAAGCATTCCTATATGTCGAAATGCTACATTCGACTGTCGAGGTACTTTGGTGGTGGTGGTGGTGGTGGTGGGTAGTGGTAGTAGTGGTGGTAGTAGTAGTAGTAGTAGTAGTCGTGGTGGTGGTGGTGGTGGTGGAAGTTGTAGCAGTGGCCTTTAACCCTAGTAAACCGTGGTGGTAGTGGCAGTTGTACTCGTCGTGGGTTGTGTTCTTGTTCGTGTGGTTCGAACACCGGTTCTGTATCTGGCCATGCTGCATGGCAGGGTGCTATTCTTGCCATGTGTTCGAGCTCGTGTATCTGGCAGCATGGAGTACTGAACAAGTACAAGCCTCAAGAAGCAATAGCAACCCCCTATGATTTATGATCCCTATATAAAGCCTTGGAGTAAGTAGTAGCAATCCCTTGTGATCCCTATTCAAAACTATTGGGACTATGGCTGCTTTTGGGGGTCTTAAGGTTTCTTATGCCAAACAGCAGAATTATAATGGAGACTATAGGTAGCTCAAAAAATGGAGCCCGGTTACCTATATAGATATATACATGCACATACACCTTATAGCACTCATATCTCAATAACTTACTATCCGGGTAACTGGGCACGGGGACCCTAAACCCTAAACCCTAAAGCCCGAAGCCCTAAACCCTAAACCCCCTAAACCCCTAAACCCTAAACGCCAAACCCCAAACCCTAAACCCCAAACCCCTACACCCTCAATTCTAAACCCTAAACCCCAACCCTAAACCCTAAACCCGTTGGGGAGGTCTTCCCTGGAAGCTCTCGGAACTCTGCTCGTGGCCGGGTGCAGACGCCAAGCCCTCGACGGTAGCTTTCTGCAGCGAGTTCCTATGGGAATTGAGGGGTTTAGGGTCTAGGGGTTTAAGAGTTTTAGGTTTAGGGTTTAGGGTCTAGGGTTTATGGGAATTTAGGGCTTTGGGGTCTAGGGGTTTAGGGTTTTTGTGGGTTTAGGGTTTAGGGGTTATAGGAATTTAGGGGTTTGGGGTCTAGGGGGTTTAGGGGTTTAGGGTTTTGGGAGGGCTTACGCTTAGAATTGTCCTTGAGCAGGGTTCCTTTGGCGGGATTCGGGGTTTCTTCCCACAGCGATATAGTGGTGGTTTGTCTCCGGGTTCTTGAAAAAGGGTTCCTTCAAGGGTTCCTTGATTGTTGTTGGTGGGGTTCAGGGTTGGCGGGGCTCAGGGTGTGAAGATAGAAGGTTTAGGCATAGGGAGAAGGATGCACAATTTAGGGTTTCTAGTATGAGAGATTTAACGTATGGGTGTCGTATACAGGGTCGTTCCTCGGCAGGACTTCGACATTCCGCACGACACTTGTTTGCAGCTTGCTTCAGATGTTGAGATTTTTGCGGGGGTGTTGTACGAAGTCAGAGTCCAGCAGGACCCTCAAGGACAGCTTCAATTGTACATTGCAACATCCGCTCTATAGTCTGCACAGGTGACAATTACTTTGATTTCTGCACTAAGATCTTCCCCTCGGCACGAGGCGACGATGTCATGCATTCGTCGTGCATCATTCCCAAAAATCATATGCTACTCAGAGATAGGACTAGAAGGGAGAAAATATTCCCGAGTCTTGCGGCAAGGCCTGGGCAATCCGGATCAAGTCCGCCCAAACCCCTCACCCTGACCCTGAACCTCAAACCCTGAACCCTATAGACCCTAGACACTAAACCCTGAACCTTCAACCCAAAACCCAAAACCCTGTACAATAGCCGCTAGACCCTGAACCCTAAACTAATTAAGCCCTAAACCCTAAACCCTGAACTAAACCCTAAACTAAGCCCTAAACTAAACCCTGAACTAAACCCTATAAACTAAACCCTAAACCCAAAACATTGCGGAACATGCGCCCGCTTCTCGCGCTGGCCTGCGCCGCACTGGGCGCCGGGGTCGAAGAGGCTTCCAAGAGCTGTCTTGACTCTAAGGGTTTAGGGCTTAAGGTTTAGGGATTAGGGTTCAGGGTTTAAGGTATAATTAGTGTTTAGGGCTTAGGGTTTAGGGTATAAGATATTATAGGGTTTAGGGTTTAAGGTTTAGGGATTAGGGTTCAGGGTTTAAGGTCTAGGATGTAGGGATTAGGGTTCAGGGTTTAAGGTATAGGGTTCAGGGATTAGGGTTCAGGGTTTGAGGTATAAGGTCTAGGCTTTAAGGTTTAGGGTTTAAGGGTTTAGGGTTTAGGGCCTTTACCTATAGTCTCTATTGAAGTTCCTTTTAAGGGTTACCTTGTAGGATCCTAACTATAAAGTTGGTTAAGCAAAATAGGAACTACAATGGAGACTCTAGGTAAGTAAACCAAACTCGAAACACCATGAAAGCCCTACGGTTGATGGTAGAAATCTTGCATGACCCATAATACGGAATAGACCGAGAGCCTAGGGTCCTTAAGGTAGTGAAGGATTTATATCATCAACTGTAAGGCCTAAACCTTTCAATCCCAAAGTCCTCTAAACAACCCGATAGGAAGCTTACAAGCCCCAAGCCCTATAAGCCCTATGACCACTGTACACCCCCCAAGCCTTTGGCGAACTTACTTACAGAAATCAGAATCAGGAATCCTAGGACTGCAGGATTCGGGTATATTCCCTAAACCACTATGAGCCTTCTGAGCCCTAACCTCCTAAAGCAAATCAGTAGAAAGCCCAGACATGTCCAGTCCTAAACTCCTGCTAGGGTCTGGGGTTTAGGGTCTAGGGCTTGGGGAGTTTAGGGTTTAGGGTTGAGGGTTATACGCCTTTTCTAGTCCTTGCCTACCACGGGATTTCGGTTCTGGCATATGGGGAAACTTCCATCGAACCTCCGAGAGCAGTGGGTTCCCTCCTGGTGGGGCTCAAGGAGCTGTTTGAGCTGTTTAAAGCCCTACACCAATTAATCCTTCTTTAGGGTTTTGGGTTTAGGTTTTTGGTACCCAAAATGGACCCAAAGCCCTATAAGCAGGAGTACTGGACCCTTATGGGAAGGGTCCGACAAGTTGACCATGATGTTTCCTTCTTGTTCTTGATAGCCGAGCTATAAAATCTACAGCGGAACCCTTTTCTAGTTCGAACTCTTCAGACATGTGTGTTGTAGGTTGGATACTGCCCCCACTCAGCAACAGTTGGGTTAATTTTTCATAATATGGATATATAAGGCCCGTAGCAGTAGCCCTATTATAGACCGTTGCTGTAGGGGGGCAGAACCCAAGTTGTAGGGTTTTTCAGGTGGCTCCAATCTCAAGCCCTATAAACCCGCCCGTATACACCCAAAACCGAAAACCTCCAAAACCCAAAACCCCCAAACCCCAAAACCCCAGGGTTTAGGGTTTAGGGTAACCCTAAAACCCTAAACCCAAAACCCCAAACCCCTAAACCCCAGTTAAGCCCAGCTGCGCAGCCCATTTGCCGCCTCCGGGGCGCGCGTCGCGGCGTCCTCCGCTCGGCGGAGCTTTGCCTGGGTGCCTTGGCCAGGAGGGTTAAGGGCTTAGAGGGTTAGAGGGTTTAGGGTTTAGGGTTAGAGCTTAGGGTTTATGGGGTTGAGGGTTTAGAGGGTTCAGGGGGTTTATGGCAGTTTAGGGTTTAGAGAGCTTAGAGAGTTTATAGGCCAGTTTAGGGTTTATAGGGTTTACGGTTTAGGTTTTTAGGGTTTTTAGGGTTTAGGGTTTAAGGTTTAGGGTTTAGGGTTTTTGGGGTTTAGGGTTTGGTTTTTATGCCAGGAGGCTGCTTAAAGGGCTCTATAGGGATGCTTTTAGGCTTTTGGGGTCTTCAGGAATTAGAGAGCTTCCTGTCGGAAAAGCTAAAAAGCTGCGGATTGAGATTTATAAAGGCTTCCTGTGCGATTTTTTTGGGGGCCAGAATCCCTAAACCCTAAAGCCCTAAACCCTAAACCCCATGAGCCCTAAAGCTCCAAACCAATGCTCGGGCGAGCCCCGATGCTAGGGATTTCTCCGGAAGCTCTAAAGCCTCATATCTTGAGGTTCATTCGGGCCCTCGGGGAATCACAGGATTCGATAATCATAACAATAATAATAATAATACTAATAAAAATAGTAGGAATAATGATAGTAGTAGTAGCGTTTTAGCGGTACTTACTATGAGCTTCTATCATAGGGTTCCCCTTCTAGGGCCTAGGGACCCTTCAAGATTTGGCTGATGAGAGGTTTGGGGGGAGTCAGTTGTGCACTTCGGGGAGTTTCAGTGTTTAGGAGTTTAGGGTTTGGGTTTAGGGTTTAGGGGTTTTAGGGTTTAGGCATTAGGGGATTAGGGTTTAGTCGTACACTATCTTCAACTCCTGAACCCTAAGCCCCCTACCCTAAAGCATAAAATGCCATAGGAGCCCAGCCAATGTGAGCCCAAGGCCCGGGTGACGTAGCCCTTGCGCTTGGCGTTTCCGGCGCAGGGAAGACGACGTCACTGGCCTTTCTTATTGGGGGATGTGGGTTTAGAGTCATTAGGATGTAAACTTTAGTGTAAACCCCCTAGGCTTCATAGGTATATTGGGGATGTAAGATTTATGGAAGCAAGAGCTTAGGATTTTGGACCCGGGTTCCGAAGAAGAAAGCCTCGGGTGATTGCAAAGCATCGGCAACTGGCAGTCTTTATTGGGGGAAATGTCGTGGTAGGGTTTGTTCAGGTCGTTTGGGAGTGTTCTTGGATGGCAAACCTTTACCCCCTAAACCCTTACGTTCCAAGACATTTTCAGGAGGGGGAATACCGTTATAGGAGCGTTATAGAAGGTCTATATTATGCCTTATAGAAGCCTTATAGAAGCCCCATATACCCTAAACTCTCCACCTGTAGTTTCCTTTAAGCCGCCTGAGATGCCACGAACCAAGGGATGAGAAGGACGAGTCCAGTAATGTTGGGTCGGAATTCCCTAAGGTCCAAGTATTCATTATTTAAGAACTCTGGGGCCTTTATAGGTACCAAACACCATAAATAAGGACTACTTGGACCCTTAGGGATTATGAGTAACGTCAGCCCCTTATGATCCGCGTAAAGCTGTAGCAGAATATACACCAACACCGAAACTTCTCTAATTTCTAATGCCAGGCTCAATGCTAAGCTTTTAAACCCTTATCGTAATCATACGTAGAACCCTTTAGGAGAACCTCAAAGTGACCCGATTCTGGGTAATCCTATAACCAGGTTTCCCAAATCCAGCTTCCTTTGGCAGCGCCCTCTTCTAAGCCCTGCCAAGCCAGGCTCAAAGGGACCCCAAACCCTAAACTCGTCTAGGGCTTAGGGTCTAGGATGTAGGGTTTAGGGTTTGGGGTCTTGATTTTTCGGGTTTAGGGTTTAGGATTTGGGCTTTAGGGTTTAGGAAAGCCCGGTAACATCGTATGAAGCCTTACAAAACCAAGAAAGCCACGTGCGCGCGCGAGGCTTCTGGAGCTCCTCTCAGAAGGCTCCGCTGAGGCTGCTGCTGCTTGGATGTCAAGGTAGGGTTTAGGGCTTCGGGGGTTGAGGGTTTTTAGGGTTTAGGGTTTAGGGCTTAGAGGGCTTAGAGGGTTTAGAGGGTTTTCAGGGTTTTCAGGGTTTAGGGTTTATAGGGTTTAGGGTTTAGGGTTTTCAGGGTTTCGGGCTTAGAGGGTTTATGGGGTTATAGGGTTTAGGGTTTAGGGCTTAGGGTTTAGGGGGATTAGGGTTTATTGTGGGTTTATAGGGTTTAGGGCTCATAGGGTTTAGGGTTTAGTAAGAGTTTAGTAAGGGTTTATAGGGTTGATAGGGTTTAGGGCTTAGGGTTCAGGGGGAAGGGGGGGAGGATGCTTCAAGGATCATGGGACATATAGTAACCAGGATGATACGCCCGGGGCTTAGGTTTTTGGGATGGGAAGAAGAGCCTGCTTTACTGGGTTCCTTTAGAAAAAAGGCTCCTGAAAGGGGTCTAAACGGATCCTATCAGGACCTTTGAGTTTTAAGGTCATGCGACTTAGTAACAAGGGTTAGAAGCAAGGCAGCAACTATAGCTGTAGATACTTATAACCCCCAACCCCAAAGGCACTTACAAAAATTCACTTTCTCAGTCCCCTAGAACCGGAAATCCTTTTGCAGCCCCTTATTCTAGAAGCCTACAGGATCCCTGTAGATTTACTCTTATGTGTTGAGGGTTTAGGGCTTAGGGCTTAGGGTTTATAGGGGGTTTAGGGCATATAGGGTTTAGGGTGTATAGGGTTTAGGGTTTATAGGGTTTCCTATACAACCCTATAAGCTTACTTACTAAGTCCCCTTCTCCTGCATCCTTTTATTAGGCCTTCTATTTCTGGACCATCATGTACCAGACCCCCTCCTGCACCTAGCTTCGTGTTGTAAGGTTTGAGGGTCGTATGGACGGCTTAAAGGGTTTAGGGTTTAGGGTTGGGCCAGAATCATGAAATCAACTACTGGTTTGCGGTTTTTTGGGCTGGTAGATCAGGGGCTCGTGGTAGAGGGCTTTAAGGTTTTAGGGTTGTTGGGGGGTGTTTCGGATTTAGGATTTAGGCACCGTGGGGTCGTATTTCGATGTGGGGTTTCGGGGTTTGAGTGTTCAGGACTTTGGATCTAGTCTACCAACTTATTCCTCCTAGGTAGTATTGGTAGTATTGGGGTGACCCCTTAAAGGGGACCCTTCTTGACCCAGCTATGGCTCTCTTAAAAGGGACCTTATTGACAGGGTCTATATGCCCAAGGGTCCCCCCCCATCTCCTACTTATTTCGTTGCATGAGCCAGAAGCTGTCCAAGAACCTACGGCCACCAAACGCCAAAAACTGAATGCCGAACGCCTCAGCCGACAATCGCAAGTCCTAAGCCACAAGCAACTCGAACAAGCTACAGTCAATACCCAAACAGCCAAACCACAGACACGTTAAACCATAAACCCTAACATCATTCCTTCATCTCCGAACCTGACACCGTGGAGCCCTAGAGCCCTAAACCCCTAAACCTTAAACCCTAAAGCCCTAAACCCTTAAGCCCTAAACCCCTTAATCCTAAAGCCCTGCAGCTTAACACCCCGAATCTCCTCCTAAACCCTACCATGATCCCAGGATGAGCTGTACCTCCACCCAGGCCTCTCCACGCCTCTGGAGGCCGGCAACGCCACTCTGATTTCAGACCCGCAGCCCTAAACCCTAGACCCTAAACCCTCAACCCTAAACCCTATGATTTCAGACCCGCAACCCTAAACCCTAGACCCTAAAGCCTATGATTTCAGACCCGAAGCCCTTCAAATCCTTCAGTTGTAGGGCTCGGCTCCTAAGGTTTACCCAGAGGCCCCTAAGTACTTCCTTTTGGTGGCTTATATATTTAGAATCTTATAAGGTAATCCCAAAAAGGAACTACTTAGGGCTCCTATGGGTAGGGTTTAGGGTTTCGGTTTTAGGTAGTTCTGTAAGGTAGGGTCCCTTTTTAATTTTTAGGTCTCCAATACAGTACGGCACCCTCATAAAGAGGACAGGGATCTTGGAACTACCCATATGATCTCCCTCTAAACCCTATAGTCAATTATGCAAACCCTAAACCCTCATTTTTCGATTTCTGAACCCTAAACCTTAAACCCTAGAAGCCTTAACCCTAAATCCTGAACCCCTATAAATTCTAGGACTACTTTATTTAAGGCCAAAGTATATACTATTTGGGTACATGGACCCTTAGGGCAATGTCTCGTTGTTTTATTACATTCGCTCAGGGATTCATGAAGAAGAATGATTAGCTGTGTTGACCCTCAGCCCTAAACCCTAAATGCCACACCTCCCGCGCCCTGCGCCCTAAACCCTAAACCCTCAACCCTCAACCCTAAGCCCTACACCCTAAACCCTAAACCCCTAAACCCTAACCCCAAACCCCAATTCTGAGGAGGTGATCGTCGTCCCAGAGAGCTCGCTGAACCACCAATAAGACCCGCACGAAAGGGATTCAGGCTTTCTGACGGCGAATGGAAGACCCCAAGCTTGCCTTATTGAGCTTCTTAGGGGTGTAGGGTTTGGGGTTGTTGTGGGCAGTCAACGGCTTTAGGCCTGCCTGCCCTCAAGCCTAAGCCCTAAACCCTGATAGCCCTAGTAAGCTCAAGAAGCTTAGGGGTAAGCTTAACCCTAAGCCTCAGGCGTTATCGTTCGATGGCAATCCTTTCTGTTTGTTGTCTGGTCGTCTTCTGGGGGTTTAGGGTTTATAAAGTTGAGGGTTTGCGGCCTTGCAGCAGGCCCTGCCCACCAGCTGTGGGATCTCGTTCAGCACAGGAGTTGGAGCTGCAAGGACAGAGGGCTCTCAAGCAAAAAGCTTATATTAACCCCAAAAGGAATCATATTAAGGGAGGTTCTTTAGGGTCCAGGTAAACCCTAAAACCCCGAAAAAGCTGAAGATGCAAAAAAATCCTCAACCCCCGAGCCCGGGAAGGTGCTCGATGGAGATTCGGGAGACAGGAATGCCGAAGAGGCCCAGGGGTTCAGGGTTTAGGGTTATGATTCAAATCTTATAAGACCTAAACCCTAACCCCTAAACCCTAAACCCCTAAATCCCTAAACCCCTAAACCCCTAAACCGTGTGACGGGGCCCCCAAAGCCTTCCAGGTTCAGGATTGCAGAATTGCAGGTTCAGATTTTTGGATGCTGAAGATTGCAAGGATTTCAGTTTGGGTTTGAGGGTTTAGGGGTTTAGGGTGTAGGGTATAACTTGGGGTCTAGTCTAGGGGTTTGGGGGGTTTAGGTTTCTTTGGGGGCGGATTAGGGGTTTAGGAAATTTATTGGGTGTCGGGGCTTGGCGCGTTAGGGGGTTTAGGCGGTTTAGGGTGCAGGGTTGAAGGTTTAGGCTTTTGGGTTTAGGGCTTTAGGGTTTAGGATGCAGGTTGTTGGGTTGCCAAGGGACCATCAGTCAGTCCGTGGTGTTCAAGCTGATGCAGACGTAGCCCCAGGGCTCCAAGTATGCAAGTAGTGTAGTGCCTACTTTGGGGTCTTATAAAGCCCAAAAAATTGGTATCTACTTTGGGCTGTCCGGAGCCTCAGGGTAGGGATGTGAAGGTTGTCACTCCCGCGCATAGGATTTTGGACTGCTTCTCAGTATTCTCATTAACTGTAGCAGGGTCTTGAGCCCTCGCGCCGTGAAAAGTAAATCCTAAACCCTATAAACCCCTCGCGCCGAGAACCGTAAATCCTGAACCCTGAAATGCACTAAGACCTAAACCCCCAAAACCTAAACCTTAGAGAAGTGTTTGCAGACCACTCGAGTGCGAGGGAAGGTGCTGATTCCGGCTGTATAGTACCTGATCTTGGCTGTACAAATAATATGGCCGCGGCCTTAATTATACTATTTTAGGGTGGTTCCTTAGTATAGTTATAGTAGAATACCCCAAAACCAAACTCGAATTGTTAAGGCCCCTATAGGAGTTCGAGACCGATTTCTCCGGGCCTACTTCACGGGGAGAGTTTCGCCCCACGATCGATGACTTCATGGCTGGTGATCGTCTAACTGGGCTTATGCTTCACCTTAAACTCTATAAACTTTAAGGTTTGACACAGATGTGCAGTCGGAAAAGAGCCCTGAAGCAAAAGTTGAAAGATGTCTATGAAGAAACCCATTGCGCACGGATAGCTCGGCCCCACGACCTCGCCTTAAACCCGAAACCATCAACTCTAAACATGTTCACCCTCAGGGTCCATGCGCCCGAATAGTATACACTTTGCCCATAAAGTTATCCCTATATAGGGACTTTCGGGCCGAAGTATCTCCACTATCTGGGTGCATGCACCCTTAGGGCTGTGATAAGCCTAAACCCTAAACCCTAAAGCCCTAAACCCTAAAACCCTAAACTCTAAACCCTATAAACCCGAAACCCTAAACGATTGTCGTGCTCTGAGGCGCTGGCAGTGCTGACGCCCGAAGTCCGTGATGCATGGCGGGGCCTGGGGTCGCTTCAGTTGAAGGGACCTTTGTCCCTCGCAGACCTAAGAAACACTCAGGTTTAGGGTTTGGGGGGTTAGGGTTTGGGGTTTTGGGTTTAGGGTTAAAAATCAGGTTTAGGGTTTAGGGGTTTGGGGGTTAGGGTTTACGGTTTTGGGGTTGGGGCTGGGCCCACAGTTGAGTTTGAGTAGTAGTACAACAGTTTTGTAGCACAGTAGCAGTACAGAGCACAGTAGTAGAATGGTAGTACGTTGGCACAGCAGGGTTTGGGGATCCCCGAAAGCTCGAAACCAAGCCCCGATCACTCCAAGATACCGCAAAAGCTAAAACAAATAATTGTTTTCAAGACTTCTGCTTCCCCCCCTCCACAATCGACCAAGTCTGAGATCTAGTAGTACTGTGCAAAGGAAATGAGACAAACAATTCCGCAGGCCAAAAAGAAACGAGCTAAAGGCTTCACCGAAAAGTTTACAATACAACTAACAAGCAACACAAAAGCATTATAGAAGCCCACTTAACTAAACTGGCCACCACACTACTGTTTTAACATTCTGATACTATAGTAGTATGTTATAAGATTTGTCATATTGCAGTTGTTGTTGCTTTCAACATGTTTGCAACATATTGGTATATTAGTGCAGTACTTGTTAGAGCTTTGAGAACCCCACACTTTAAACTCTAAAACCCTAAATCCTAAAGCCCTAAACCCTTATATGAGAGTTCAGGGGTCTGGCGGACAAAGTGCCGCTGACTGCCCGCACGGCTCGGTGGAAGGCCACGAGCGGCTGGTAATATGTGCGTAGTGCTCCAAAGTAGGGTCCCTTTTCGGGTCCTTTGATGATAGGGGGAACCTCACATCTATGGGTTCTAGGGTTCTAGCGTGATTGTGGGTTTTTGGGTTCAAGGCTTGGGGTGAGACGGTAATTCAGGGCTCTAAGCTAAGCATGTCCACATCCAGGGTTGG
>CAJNJA010053542.1:754-24969 GCA_905231915.1 Symbiodinium necroappetens | reverse complement strand
GTATTTGTACATATATATATATACACACATACACATCTACGTACGTACAGACAACATACATACACACACACATACATACATACATACATACATACATACATACATACGTACATACATATGTACATATGTACATAGATACATACATGCATACATACATAGATACATACATACATACATACATACATACATACATACATACATACATACATTACATACACACATACATACACACACACATACATACATGCAATATACATACAATATGCATACATTACATATATACAGACATACAGACATATATGCACGAGAATAATAATATGCAAGTACATTGCATGGTTGCATAAAAAAAAAGACTTACCTACCTGCCTCCCTCCCTCCCTCCCTCCCTACCTACCTACCTACGTACATACATACATAGATACATTCATACATACATAAACACATACACACACATATGCATATATACACAAGCACATCTGTTTGTGTAGATTTCTACATAAGCATATACACAAGTCTAGGTTTATACATATATACTATCTACTTACACATATACCTATATATACATTACACATGTCAGGTTTTGTGATCCTTTCCTTAACGTGCCGTGAGGCTCTACCTCCTGATGATTCTATGGAACTACTACTGGGCTCCCTCAAGTACTATGAAGATGACGCATCCAAGTACTGGATGGAGGATGCAGGAATGGATGAAGTCGCAGTGTACTTATTGGGAAGCAAGAGCACGACTTTGTCTCAGGAACTCAAGAGTGCATTGGGCATCGCATGAGCCAGTGCTGTGGCTGGAGCTCAAGTCGTGCTGTGGTTTTAGCCACAGCCGTAGTTTTTTTTTGTGTCCCAAAAAGCCTATATAATTCGTGTGCCGAACTTGATGTTGCAGGGAGGAAAAAAACATGGCTTTGTGCCAGGCTCGTAGCTTGCCTATAGTAAGTCTTTCAGGGCTTTCTTTTAGTGACGAGCTCCAACAGCAGCCCCAGCACCGCGGGGCCTTTCGAGTGCTTCCTCGCACTAATTTGTCTGGGTAGTTGCTGCTCAGACTTCTAGGAAGTACGTGCTGGGAGGGTCAGGGGACTTATATAGTATATAGGAAGGATATAGTGTACTGCAAAGTATTACTTCAGACAGTGCTGCTCCAGTAACTTGTGTTAGCCGAACAGGGTTGGTCTCAACAGCAAAGAAGCCTAGGAATCCTAGAAGGTTCGCCAAAGAGGCCTCGCAACCTGAGGTTTTGTGTATGTAGTTTGAACACTATGTACTTTTAGGCGGATGACCCTCCCTCTAGAAACAGTGCATTTTTATAAAGCCTTCTATTAGGTATCTGATTCTCGATACTCAGCACCCCAAAGCCCTCAACAACTCAATCGAACCACGCCAAAGTAGGGAGCCCTGAGGACACCAAGAACCTCATACCGCAAGCTCCCAGAATCCTGAAAGTAATTAAAAAGCAAACAATCACACACAAGGCCCAAAAACCTGAAAAAAACCAGAAAACACATTCCCCGAGCCCTAGCGACTTGAAAAAACCAAAAAAACACTACCCAGCCTCGAAAACCCTGGCAACGGAATGGCAACAGAAAACCAAAAAAATGCACCAGAAAACCAAAAATCGCCAACAGAACGCGCAAGAATGCAACAGAAAAAATACGCCCTCGTACTGGACTAGTCCGAAATTGGTTTTACCATTTTTTGCAATCCCCCGACCTGCTTCTCCCTAAGAGCAACCAAAACCAATTTCTTAGCTATGTGACTATGCAATATAGTACGGACCGTTCTTCAATCTCCAAGCAGAACAACCCAATCGAGCCCAGCCGTGCAGGAGATCCGTTGCTGCCTACAACGACATCAGCTACCAGCTCCGGTGCTACCGCCCCCCCCCCCCCCCCCCGTGTGTTTATCTAGATTGCAGGGACTTCGGGTTTCCCTACATAGGATACATACCTTTAATATATATAACTCAACTATCTTACAGTTTCTTGAAACGGTTTCACTCGGGTACTGTAGTATGAAGTTTGTAGCTGTGGTCCTGTGTGTACCATGAGCTATACTACTCCAGGATTTATAACTATGAATTAAGGCCTTCTAGGTTATTCGGAGGGTGTTTCAGTGGGTTGTGGTTTCATTCCTGCTTAGCAGGGAGTCTAGGAGTGTCGGGGGTTCGGGGCTTGAGATGGTATCACTTGATTTGCTTCGGGACAACCACAGGAACCCCCGAATAGGTACTAGCCAAACCCACCCAGACGCAGTATGAGGCCTCCATGCCGTACATACCCTGAATTAAAGACCTGTTGGGCTCTGTAGGGTTTATCGTAGCTTGTGGCCCTTCTAGGCTTTTTAGAGGCGGGTAGCAGCTTCTTAAGGGGCTTAAGTGGGGGTTCAGTAGGTCAATTGAAGTAATTATAAACCTTGGAACGCAAGACAGAACTTCAATTAGCCTTAGAAACTGCGCTATACCTCAAAAGTGGGATGCCCTGAACTACCCAACCAAACCTAGGAAACCCTAGAACCGCTTTTAAAAGCTAAGGACCCCTTACATAAACTGTATAGCCCCCTAGAACAATTCTGATCGGCCCCGAACCAGCCACAGCAGCGCCCCCCTGGCAAGCGCAGGGTTTGCTTGCTATGCATCACAATGGGGGGTTTGTAGTGGGTTTTTAGTGATGTGGTGTGCAATTCCTTATGATGCTTCTGCTACTTATAACGGGTCGAGGATGGGCGAAGGCTTTCGTGCTTTATAGAAAGCTTCAGTTGTAATTCAGCTTCATGGTTTGACCGTTGTAAGGATCTTTTGTTGCTTGTAGCAGCTGTTACCGTAGTGTCATGAGTCAGTGACCACATGGGCCTTTGGAGCAATTAGCGGCAACCCTATTTTGTTAAGTTTGTATTGGTGAGTCAAAAAGCACAAGGCTCATAGGGTTCAGTTTAGTGGTCTCCTACATAACCCAATCATGACCCTGCTTATCTCTGAAGTTCCTACGAGAAGCCTTTACCATAAGCTACTACAAGCACGAAACCGACAAGTATGAAGCCACTTTGCATTGTTACTGGCAATTAGTAAACTTCCGCCATCAGAAGACAACCCCGGGCCAGCTATTGGTGTTCTATTTATACGTGGCCTTGGGCTCTTCGGTTTCGATTGCTCTTCTAGTGGGTGCTATAACTATGGGGCGATACGGGGTCGTGTGCACGGCTTTAAGTTCAGGTTTCAGGGCCGTGGGGATTTGATTAACCGCGGCGAAATGAAGCCCTCATGCCCCAGTAGACCACATCCCTGGAAACCCAAAACAAAACCCTATAAGAATCCTTAATTAAGCAGGTGTCGCTTGTTGGATGCTGTTGTTAAAATACAAAGCATTACCTGATGCTGGGGCTGGGATGGTATTATTGTAGGAAGGGACTACCTTTTTTTATTTACCGGAGAGAGGGGGGGGAACCCCAATAGATCCTGTCACTGTCCATCCGTCAGTCAGAGCCAGGGGGGTGTCCTGTGACGTGTAGCTTCCGGCCCCCGATGTTGCAGAGCCAATATAGGCATCCTGTGATGTGTAGCTTCCGGCCGATGTTGCAGAGCCAATAGCGCAGTCATGCAAACTTGTCGCAGTCAGAGAAGTCGTGCGACGTCCGGTCGGGAACGGGACCAGTGGCTCTGTCCGTTGAGTGTGTTCCGGGCTTACCACCCGATGCCCCAAACCCTGTAACAAGGTGTTCTTCTCCGATATGTCATGTATTACGGGGTCTCAGAACCCGAAAATTCAGGTGAATAATTGCTCTTAGACCCGTCCAATCTGTGACACTTCCAATGCTGTAAGCAAGGCTACTTTATGGGTCAGGCCCACACTGTCAACGGGACCTGGGTACTATGGACCCCACCCTAAACCCGGTAAACCTAAAGCCTAAAAACCCTCAATCAACCCTAAACCCTCAACCCTAAACCCTGAACCCTAAACCCTCAACCCTAGCAACCCTAAACCCTCTACCCTCAACCTGGGGATGTGCTCTACTAGCATCTGTTGTTTATATAAACTACATCTATTCATTGCTCTCGTGGGAGTGGTCTTATGGCTGTATATTTATTTATAAGATAGACTTATAGTGTGTATATATATATATGTCTATACACATATGTATATATATATATATACATACACAGAGAGAGACTAGTCAAGTTCTACCGGAGAAGTAACCCTAGCCCCGATCGTTCCCCTGCACATACGACATGTCTATAACTATTATTATAAAGGTTCGTAGTCAGTCTATATATATATACACACTTACAGAGATCTACATATATGTGATCCCACTAATACACCCCAATAATCTTACCAAACCAAATTCCGGCCTTCTAAGCTTAATATCGTTGTGACTTGGACCTCGTCCCGCTGCTTTGCTCGAGGGAGCAGCAAAGGACCTGCATGGGGTTTGTGTGTTGTCCAGGAGGTTGCTTTAATTTCTGGGTCCATTTTTTCCTGTGGTACGCTGTTGCATCCCATGTCTTGTGAGTCTCTCTACCGGGGGATGAGCTACTTGCAGAAGCAGAATCCCATGGCCACACCCACGAAGGTCAAGGCAGTGGTGTGGGGTGCATGCAGACATGATATGTGTGTGTGAGAGAGAGAGAGGAGAGAGAGAGTGTGTGTGTGTGTGTTGACTATGACACACAAAACAATAGAGGACGAGACAGAGGAGCACAGTGACCCCGATCGATTCTTGGGTCTTTCGCCCGAGACGGCTGAGCTGTGGAAGACTTTGGGTGACACGCCCGACTCCAAAGCTCTGAAGGAAGAGTACCTCCGCACAAAGGGGGCGCTGCATCGTGGTTCTATGGCTGATCCAGTGAAGTTGTGCTCCAGTTTTTCTCTAAAACAGAACACTGTGATGCTCATGTTAAAACAGCAAAGGATTTTCCAGCGGGAGCTGCGGTGGAAGCACTACATCCGAGACGACACAAGTTCTCCCTGGTGCGAGCATGCAGCATGCCGCAGTTGCGGTGGAGGACCCCAAGAGGCGCCCACTCCAGGATGATGGTCATGATGCCAGGCTTAGCAAGAGGATGAAGGAGGAACAGGATTCCATAGACAGGTACATGGAGGAGCAGATGAGCAAGCTACGAGCGCAAATGCAACAGGAGCTGCTGCAGCATCAGGAGGCCCTGGCCAATGCCCAGAAGCAGCATGACATGAGGATCCAAGCAGAGCAGGAGAAGCACAAGCAGCAGATGATGCAGTTCAGAGCCGAAGAAGCTGCAGCTATGCAGGAAGAACGGGACGAGCACGAACACAAGCTTTGCTTGCTCATCGAGCAAGCCTCTGCTGCCGAAGCCGAGGCCGCGCGAACTGCCAACCCAGATGCTCATAATGCTCCCAAGCCGACCGTAGATGCTCAGGATGCTAAAGCGAAGCTGCGGGCAAAAATGGAAGCCCAGACACCCGTGCCCCCGTCAGCCCACTTTGCAGGCTCCAGACCCTGCACCGGCCCTTGCTGCTCCACCCGCCGCCCCAGCCCCGGCCCCAAACCCCGCACGGGTCGTTCCTGCTCCACCTGCCACCCCAGCCCAGCTTGCTCTCCAGGCTCCGCCCCCTGCCCAGGCCCAGCTCGCTGTGCAGAGCACCAGCCCTCCCCAAGGGATTGGTTGTGGACCCTTCAACTCCTCCACTCATCCAGCCGCATGGGGGGCTTTGTACCGAATCACGCGCTCACCGGATTGCATGCAAGAGATCCGCCAAGCATGGGATGCAGGAGTCTGGTGTTGTAGAGGTGTTTGTGGTGTTGTTGTGGGTACTTGCACACATACATATTCTCACACAAACATGTATGTGTATATATATATATGTGCTATCTATCTATCTATCTATCTATCTATCTATCTATATATACACGCTCTATAAATACACATGCACATAGACATTTACATATTATATATATATATATGTGTGTGTGTGTAGATTAATACATGTGTATACATGAACCGTGTGCTAGTTTAAACCTCCCCAGGATCTATATATCCCATCTGTTTAAGAATCACCCTGCATGTCCACGTAAACCAATGCTCGTCCCACCCTGGAAGCTTACTCCTGTAGCCTGTGTATAGGTTTCGCGGCTTGCCGCCTACCTGACCCCCCCGTTGCACTTCCCTATACACATCAATCATGGGCTGGTTCTGCAAAGCTTCGACTGCTCCTTACAGGATTGCGGATTTTGGGTTTTGGCCAACATGTGGGTGCTATCTCTGCTTTCGTGCCTCATAAAAACCCTTCTTAACACCATAGCCCTTTCACAATCCCTCTATAGACACGAACCCGATAATGTCTATCTTGGACCCTATCTGGCCCCAAAGCAAACCAGCTGCTTGTTCGGAATTGCCAAAGAGGCCTATCAGTAGTTATAACAATGTGACAATGTACACCAAGCCTGCTCTATAGGAAGCCAGCAAATCTGAACTTTAGGCAGAAGCTTTTATGGAGAAGTAAGTCCTCCAGGCCCGAAGCTCATGCAAACACCCACAAGCCTAGGAAGCCTTGCAGACTCGGCCTCGAGCCCGAAGAAGTATTGCAAACCAGTGAACCCTGAAGCCGAAACCTGTACAACCACTAAAAATCAATGCTACATAATTATGGAGATACTGCATGAAGGTATGGACTTTACTGCGACAACTCTCTATACAAGGAGACTTCCAACGGCAGAACCTGCTCCGGGACTTCATTGGCCGATGCTATATCCCGGGGGGGGATGCAGCTACTCACAAGGCTGCCCGGGTGGGGTTTATAGGCTCAGGATTCATGGAAGATTTGGGTTTGGGTTGCTCCAGGGTTTATTATAGGGTTCTAGGGTTTTCAGGGTTTATAAGGGTTTAGGGTTTATATGGGTTTAGGGTAGGTATGATAATCATAACTCAAAAAAAAAGGTTCTGTGGGTTTACACCGACTATAAACCGGTCGCGATCAACTAGAAACCCTAAACCCCCGAACCTTGCTTAAGCTATAAACTCTCGTGGATTCCATACATATAAGCTTTCCTGAAACCCTGAAACGAAACCTTAAGTTGCCGGTCTATACCCTTTCTACAAGCCCGTGTACCTGGTGTCGCAGCAGTGAAAGGCCACATAGAGGCAGCCTAGCCAGGACTGGTGTTCAAAGTTCTTGGACCATCCTACAATTATTCTCACCGGTTGTCTTCATAGTAACTATTGCACCAGGGTCTGTGGAATTCTATGGGGCATGTATACATGTCTTGAGTAGAGCCGGGAGGGGGTATGTACGCTGTGGTAGCCGAGGCCCCACATAAGACGATCAACTGTGCTATTTCGGTTCAGTGGTTTCTAGGGCCGTTACCGGAATTCTTCAGGGTGCCTTCCTATAACTTCAACAGGCCAAGCTGAACTGCCTCATCACCTTCCGGACGAAGACGGTCAAGTGGAAAAAAAATCTTCAGGGCTATTCTTGGAAAACCGAAGCTGAGATGCGGAAGCCGCCTCTCGAGTGGGAGGAGTTGCTGGGATACAATAGTGTCCCTACAGTTATCTCATTTATCTCAAAATAGCTTAATGAACCAAGGTCAAGGATTCAGGGGGCCATGAAGCACTGCGAGAAGAAGAAGCTGACAAAGCGCCATGGTGATAAGTACTCCAACCCATTCGGCCGTGCATTAACTTATGAATGTGTCTGTGCTGTGCATCATACGGAGTTGCAGCTTAGGAAGGACCTGTATGACCCCAGCATCCGCAAGTACCTGGTGTTGGTTCGAGATGATGTTGAGTCTGCAGAGGAGAAGTTGCAGGAGCTACAGCAGGAGATGGCGCAAATGGGACTGCTGTCCAGTGACTTTGAGCTAGGAGACTTAGTTGAGGAATTGAATGGGGAGGGCAACCCGGACTCATCCAAGCCCCAGCCAGCTGCCAAGAAGCGCTTGGCAGAGTACCCCCCGGTGGAGGGTGAGGAATCAGTGCAGGAATATCTAGGCCAGTACAGACGTGCAATCCTTTCCCGCAAAGCTCTCTTGAAGGGTGCACGTGAGCGGCTGGAGAAGGAGGGATCAAAGGGCCATGAGCTCCTTGCCTCTACAGTATGCCTTCTTAGTTGCATAGACCCAGTCTTAGAAAGGCCTCAGGAATTTGTATATTGCCTGCTGCTGCAGGGAGGACCTCAAGGTCCTGACTGCGAGTGGTGGTGCCTTGCTAGCAGTATGAGGTGAGCATGTCCCTATGCAAAGATGTATAAGACATTTTCCAACCAAGACAAGCTCGGGGGCTTGCTGAACGAGCTGGCCAAGATCGAAGCCGGTTCCGAGGGCGGGTTGCTTCTAGCCTACATTGTGCGGTTACCGGCCTATGTGTCCCTATTACCCTGTATCGCTGTATATGCCTAAACTAACCTAAACCCGAAAGCCCTCTAGATGGCCTCGGCCATCCCAGCATGCTGGCCGCAGCGGCATTCGCAGGGGATGCTATTACTTCTGGGCTGATGGGCTGCCTCGGGTTCTTAAACTTTAGGTTACGGGGCTTTGGTTTCACGCCCTGCTTCTGGTTTGCTAGTAGTTGTTTGGGATATTCCGCTTTTTGGGGCTTGCCTTGCTTTCGGGTTAATACAGGTATACCGGCCCTTCTAACCTAGACCTTTAGGAGCCTTATAGACTATATGTACAACCCATGAGGAGCCCCTCAGTCCTACAGTCGTCAGGATCCGAAAGTAGCTTCCTAGATCTTATAAATCCTCTTGAAAACAGTTGTACTCAGCTTCGTATATACCGTGTAGAACGTAGTGGGTCCTGCCGAGCATTGTAAAGGCATATTATGTTATTATTTAAAACCGGTAGCAAATAAACACCCGCATGACTCTGCAATCCGTGATTGCTTGGGCACTGCACCCGCTCGAGACAATTGTCAAATACGTAATGTAGTTGTGTATACATACATACACATATGCACGTCTTACATAACTATATATATATATACAACACGTATGTATGTATGTATGTATGCATGTATGTATGTGTGTATGGTGAGTGTCATATGCTTTTACAGAGTGTGACCCCCTATAGCCCCGGCATCTCTTTTAGGTGTAAACTCTCATGAGGCTACGACTGGGGCTCTGCATGAAGGCTACTGAGCTACATAAAGGGGACTCTCAAAAGTTATGTGGATGATTATCCCATATAATAGGATTGTATGTGCGGGCCTGGACAAGCTGTCGAACAAACATATTACTCAGGAAGCAGAGCTTTGCTCCTCTCATGGAGAAGATCCGGTCGGAGTTTTTCGGATGCAATAAATGAAAACCTTTTTGCATTGCTGTTTGTTTCGGTTCTGTATGCAGCAGTAGTCCTCACAACACCCGGATGCACGAGGTGCAGTATGTTCAGCAGCTACCATGCACAGATCAAGCAGCCTGTCGGGCAAGTACGTGGTGTTGCAACATTCGGCTTGGGTTGTGCTGTGTGTTGGTACATATCCGGGATCTTGCATTTTTTTGTCTTGGTGTGCAAACAGATCGAAGGACTCACTTTGCCAAGACGGCCGCGAAGACCAAAGCCGCGCCAAAAAAAGGGGCGGAGGAAGCCACGTGATTCTCACAGGGCCCAGCTGTCACTCATTCTGTTTTGAGCTGTGCCCCTGCACGCAAGCATGTATAGGTGTTTGCTGCTACGTAGGAGTGATGTCTGTGAAGGGGACAGCTGGGAATGTGTGCATAGATGTATGGCTGATTCAGTTTTGAGCTGCCCCCCCCGCCTGCTTGCGAGTTCGTGATGTTATGCAAAAACAAACAAAGATGGGATTCCTCCCACGGGGTTCAGCTGGATCAGGTGTGTTTCTGCATCCATCTATATAGACACTGATGCCTCCGTCGACTTTGTATGTCGGTGTGTGCAGGGACAAAAATGTGTACCTAGCGCCGCCCAAGTGCTTGTGTTTCTGAACGGAGACGCAGTGTTGATGGCCCTCCTTTTGTCACTTTCGGCATGCCGTGCTGTAGACGAGCAAAATTTGTCTCTACATGTGCCTCGAGATCTTCATTGTGTCAAGCCTATACATATATAAAAATATATATAGATCATATGTTTCCGCCCCCGACGCAGGTGACATCAAAGCATGTGATTCTGAACATGTGGAGAACGTGTTGAATGCTTATGTGGAGCCTTGTTTGCAAGCTGCATTTCCCCGCTTTGTGTCCGGGCCCCAAACATTTTGCAGAGCCAAGGACTCGTCTGGGAAAAGGGCGGCCAAACTGGCAAGGTCACAATCACAATTAGCTGCCTGGGCTACTCATCGGAGAGACAAGGAACAGCTGCTAGATTTGGCTCGTGTAAGTGGGCAAAGAAACCATTTCAGGGATATGTCAAGGAAGCTGCGACAGCATCAGCTGATGTTGGGTGTGCCTATGAAATGGATTCCAAATGATACTCGGTGTAATCATTGAACAACATGTTTGGTTGTGCAGAGTTCTGTGTTCTAGACTTTGATTTTCTGGTGTGTGGGATTTTTGTGATGGTGTATGTAAATCCCAATTCATGTAGGACCGCAACCCAGCCACCACGGCCACAAAGGTACACAAGGTACGCCGAAAGGGACGTCGTCTTCCCAGAGATGTGTTGAAACCGCATCCAATGCTGCAGGCTGCTGATTTTGCGAGAGTTGTGCTGTCTGGCCAATGGGCGCCGAAGCTTCTAGCCGGACACCAGTTGACAGAGAGGGATGCTTGGGGCAAGGTTTTCCTTGATTTCTGGCACAAGTATTCAAATGTCAACGAGGCACACCAAGGTATTCAGAGATCACGCTGGAGATCTTAGTGTTTGCATCCCCGTGCTTTTGCATGGGGATGAAGGTGTGGGGCACCGGCGGCGACCTGTGTTGCAGCTATCCTGGGGACCAATGTTGTCAATTGGTAGTGGCTCTTGGGATCGGTTATTTCTCATGACGACGTGCCCCTGCAAGCTTTATTCTCATTTGAACAAAGGGAATGAGGCTGGGAACCCTATCCTCGACAGGCTGTTTGACGAAATGGCACGATCCCTTCGCAGAGCATACTGGGCGGGTATTACAGTGGCGGGTGTAACCTTCTACCTGGTGCCGCTTGGTTTGTCTGGGGATCACATTTTCCAAACAAAGGCATACAGGTGTATCAGGCACCATACTTGCAATGAAATTTGCCCGCACTGTTTGGCCAACTGCAGTGATGCACCTTTCGAACACATTCATATGACTGCCGCCTGGACAGAGACTGTCTTCAAGTGTGAACCACGGACCAAAACTCCTCCTTTTGGTATTCTTCCTGGTGGTGACGACGCCAGGTTTATACAGCTTGATTTGATGCACGTGCTTCCGCATGGCTGTGGTCGCACGTTTATTGCTTCTGTGATTTGTATGATGGCTGGGCCACTTGGACTGTTTAGACCGGCAAACCAAAAAAATCGAGGTCAGCTTTTCTGTGTGAGGCGTTTACAAGCTTTTCTTCGTATTGTGAAGCCCATGGTCTCCATCCCCGCGACATGCAAGAATTCACAATCGACAACTTGGGTTGGGATACCCTAGCAAGCTTTCCGGACTGCAGCTGCAAAGCCATGGATTGTGTTATGATGTTCCAGTGGTGCATCGACTTGCTCTCCAGTGTGCCGTTCAACAGGAATGATGCATTGGATTGGGCCTACGCCGGCTGCTGCGGTTTTGATGATTTCAACAGACTATGCTATTGTTCGGAGGACCGACTCTTCTGGACACGAGAGGAGGCCAAGCAAGGGTTTGCCCACTTGCAAAAGTTTTTGAAGGCCTACCGCGCTCTTGCATTCTATTGGCACGAGCGTTCCTGGACTTTGTTTAACATTGTCCCGAAGTACCACTTTGCTGCTCACTGGCTTTGGTCACTTCATGTGTTCCTCGAAAATGATGGTAAATGGTGCCTGAATCCAGGGGCTTTTGCAACACCGATGATGGAAGGTTTTGTGGGCTACACGTCCCGTATATCGCGAACTACGCACCCGTCGGCGGTAGCAGTTGGCACACTCCGAAAATATTTGGTGGAAGTTCGAAGAGCTTGGCTTTCGGTAGGATGAGTTGCTTTTCGATGTCGGAACAAAAACAGTTGCTGGTGTGTCTCTGGAAGAAAAGCCATGTGTGTCTGTGTGTGAGAGCGGCAATATAAGGTCGTGTCTGTTCAACGGCCAGGCCCACATCCTATTATCACACTTTCATCAGTATCCTCTATCCAACCCTGCATGCACAGTACTCTAAAGAAGCATTGCTCATGGAAGCTGGAAACATCGCGGAGGCCTGTCGGGATTCAGGAAGTTCGGTCTCAAGGGTGGGTTTTGTCTGTATGCATGTAGATATACATACCTGTGTACTGTACTGGGCTGTGAATGGGGTCTTTGCTTCTTCGAATGTTGTACATAAGATGGCTTCAGGGCTTCAATAACTCTATGGGGCTATGTACTAAGATGATCCTAAAACCCCCAAAAATGGTTAAACCAATAATTATTGGTTTTACCAATTATTTTTGGTTTCGGGTTCGGGGGACACGAAAAGGAGCACATTGGAAGCTCCAGGTAAACCCTAAACTCTTAAATCCCCAAACCCTATACCCTAACCCCTAAACTCTTAAAGATCCCGTGAGGATCCCAGGAAGGCCGCCTTGCCCGGGAAGAGCAGCTCTGTCAAAGTGCCGGCCTCCGCAGCCTGGCAGATCCCTCAATTCAGGCATATACCTTCAATCTGATTAGGGATCCTAGTAGAAGTTAAGGTATATTCCTTAACTAAGGGCCCTGAAGTCTGAACCCCATCCCTTAACTAAGGGTTAGATTCTTAATGCATATTCCTCAATTAAGGGATAGTGGGGAATCTCTGGGGGTTGAGGGATGGGTCTGGGGATCATCACTCTCTGAGGCTTTTCCTTTGGGATTTAGCTGCCCAGAGCTTCAGGGGGTTTAAGGGCCAACATGAGGGTCTCTTTTGATTTTTTTTGCTTTTTTCAGGGTTAAAGGTTTTATATCAGGGTTTAGGGTCAATGGGTGTGGTTGAGCAGCCTTTTGGGGTTGGGTTTTCGCAGTCGCGGTCATGGAAGGTCCATAATTCGAGTACCAGCACCTTTGCAGTAGTCGACCTATTTAGGTCCGTCGTCGAGTTACCATAACGACCCAGCCCTGGACCCAACCCATCCAGTGATTGGCACTAGCACCTATATGACTAAACAATTCAAGCAGCGTGCATGCCCGAGACAAGTCAGCTCATCCTGAAGTTCCAGGTTCCATTGCGCCCGTATGTTACGAACTGGGCAGTTGCTTCTCCAGTGGTTGGCACACCAACAGTACGAACACAGCTCCGTGAAGGGAGGCAGTGTACCCAGTGACTGTGCTGTCGCGGCCTGCACGATCTGTAGTGGACAGATCCGAGCGCTCAGGGCCCAAAGGGTGCATATGCCGGTAATGCACCGCTTTACTGGTGCCCTTGCTACCACCCCAGCTAAAGATGTCCACTTTCTCAGACAAGCGGATTTCGAGCACGCCTTCTTTTGGCTGCGGTACGTCCACGTCCCCATGACATTTTGGGCGGTCTTGCGCCGTACCTACCAACAAACATGGCATTGCTGAGCCGCGCAGGTGCAAATACAGGGACGTTTTACCCACCCTGAACCCTAAACCCTTAAGCCCGAAGCCCTAAACCCCCAAAACTAACCCTAGACCCTAAACCGAAACCTTAAACCCGAACCTCTAAACCTCCAAACGTCACGACCTCGAAGCGGATTGCTTCGTCCTCCTCCCCAGACTGACCTCAGCTCTCGGATCTTAGAGTCATGTCTTTCTGCTTTGAGTTGTGTCTCTAAATGGTGTGCATATGCTTCTGAGTTGCTGATCTCACAAGCTGAAAGCAGTAAATATGGTTATTCAAGAACCGCCTGCTTTAATCACACATAGGTCGAAGAACCTCAATCGGTTGCCAGAAACGTTTCGCCTTGTTAAGAGCAATACTAACGCATGGACTCTGTTTATTCTCAGCCTTCCGCGTACATCCTGTTTAGTCTAGACCTCGCGGATGCTTCACCTCGGACCTCGGACGTGCCTGCTGGATACAAGCACGAGGAACCTCGCCAAACGCAACTACTTACACACAGCCTGGTTCAAGGGAATGGTGATGTCTTGCAGCTCCTTTGAGCTGCGCCATTCAGAGACACCTCCCCTAGATCCTAAACCCTGAAGCATGATCCGAATCCCAATACAATCCTGAACTCCAGTCACGCAGCCCTCAGCAGTGCCCGGATCCTTCAAGCAAGCCCGAAAACCCAAATCCTAAACCCTGAACCCCTGTAGCTTCGCTTACCAGCCCCAAAAGAACCCTCATAAATGATGAACAATTAATTAATATGGGCAGTTCCCTAAGTTAAGGGTCCCTGTTTAGAGTCCTTTATTTGGCTGCCGTACTGTTTTTTGGTTCAAAAAGGGACCCCAGTTTAGAGAACCACCCATATAGCTTAGAGGACGAAATGACCCCTTAAAACGTGGGGCTCTATACCTTTATACTATATAGCCTAGATGATATATGAACCCTAAAGCCTTTTAGGGTTCATTTCGTCCTTAAGGTAGAGATTGAGATAGCTCTAAACCCTAAACCCCAAAAGTTTAAAGTGTACTCATTCAGCTACTAAGGTAATTGGTATAGCGGTTGAGATAAAAAACCCTAAACCCTAAATATTCTAAACCCCTAAACCCTAAAACCGTAAACCCTAAACCCTAAAATCCTAAACCCCTAAACCCTGAAACCCTAAACCCCTAAACCCTAAACCCCCTAAATTATAGCCGTCGAGAATAGCTCAGTCACGCCAAGCATTCATCAGATCTTCACCTTTGCCGCTCGCGCAAAGGCGGGTCTCGCAAAAACAACTAGACTTCAGTTCAGGGCTTTAGGGTTTTAGGGCTTAGGGTTTATAGGGTATAAGGTTCAGGGTTTAGGGTTTAGGGTTTCAGGGTTTCGGGCTTTAGGGTTTATTTAGGGCTTTAATTAGGGTTTAGGGTTTTAGTTCTTTAGGGCTTTAGGGTTCAGGGCTTTAGGGTTTTAGGGTTTAGGGTTTTAGGGTTTAGGGTTTTAGGGTTTAGGGATAAGGGTTTAGGGATAATGGTTTAGGGTTGAGGGTTCAAAAACCTAGACCAGGGATGCTGGATAAAGGAACCCAAAGACTTAAGGGCTTAGGGGCTTAGGGTTTAGGGCTTAAGTCTTAGGCTTAAGGTTTCACTATAGCTAGAAAGCGGGTTAGGGTTTAGGGTTTTTGGGCTTTAGGGTTTTAGGGTTTATTTAGGGCTTTAATTAGGGTTTAGGGTTTTAGGGCTTTAGGGCTTTAGGGTTTAGGGTTTAGGGTTTTAGGGCTTTAGGATCGTATCTGTCAAGCTTTAGGCCGCCGGGTCCTGGCGCCAGGACTTTGGAAGCGAGTCAGAGCGTCCTTGAGGTCGCAACCCTCGATACCCCTGAGGGTCCTAACTACCTATATAGTAGAATGTAGGGTTTCTATAATAGGAATTACTATTATGGTTTGGGCAAGTATCCCCCATATAAGTACTTAGGACCCTTTGGGTGCTGCACGGGGCCTCGAGGGGGCTTTTCTGCTGCAGGAAGCGTCTAACACCATTCAGGTCACCAGCTAGGCTGGCAAAACGAAGACATATCGAGTTCAAGCTCTAGGGTCAGCATGAGCGATTCGAGGAGATCCGGCCGTCCAAACAATGACAGCTCTGTCAGTGTCCTAGGGCGAGCTGCTGGTGCCCAAAGAGCTGAAGCATTTCCTTCAATCAGAGTGTACGTAGACCGTCAGGGATGCTATCAGTCATACATGGGCACTAGATGGCTGAGAATTTCCAACCCTCAGAGACTCGATAGTTTCAGCATATGCTTAGCTAGGAAGGTACAACGTTGTTTTGGTGCGTGTGTGTGTGTGTTGCCTGCTACTCCTTTCGATGTTCCGGTTTAGGGTTTCCTCCCGTCGAATCAAGAGTCGTAGTTGCGGTTCACAAGCTGTACGTTGCTCACATGACTAGGGAGTATTGGGGGGGGTGCCCTGGTTCCATCTGCGATGAGCCCCGTACTGAAAACCCCCCCGGCGCGAAAACGTTTACCGCCGCTGGTGCAACGAGGGGTCCATAAATCACACAACATGTCCGTGTACTTGCCCATAGGATCCATCATCCATCATAGGTCCGTTTTGGGATTACCGCTTAGGATCTTGGATATGAGCCACAAAAAGGAACTACACTGGAGCCTATAGGTGCAGAAGGTCTGGCGTGTAGGAGCCAAGTATTTCAGAAAGAGAGTATGGGTGTAGGGTTAAGGGTTTAGGGTTTAGAGTTCCTAATTTCAGAATCCGGGCGCTTGTTGGCACTATTTTGCAATCTCAACCCTCGGTACAAAATCAATTGGGGCTGTTCAACAAGCTATGGCAAGCACTACAAGGCGCTAGCTATCAAGCTGCCTGTCAATTTCGTGGACCTCCAACCCAAACAACACAAAACAATCAAACCTAAAACCCTACATAGACATCTACTAGTAAGAGTTCCTGCGCTGTGAAAGCATCCACCAATTGCGAGCCATATATCCCTTGTGAGTAGGTCTTCAGCTTTAAGATTGAGAACCATTGGCGGCGTCCCTTAGCCAGCGCCGCCAACGAGCACACGTACAGATTTCAGGGAGAGAAGATAGGAACGTTCAAGTGCTTTCTCGTTTTCTAAATACATGCCATATCTAAACGGTGGGTGCAACCCTGTAACATCCTAAACCCTAAACCCGTTAACCGCCTTGCCTCACATTCATACGCAACGTTGAAACTTTCGCACCTTCAGATCTGAGGACATGGCCGTGGCCATTGACTTGCACCAAAAAGATGCGATCGTTCACCTGCTAACCCTAAGGCTCTAAGGACTCTTATTTTTTATTGGCTTTTGGGCCCAAAGACCACACTACATAAGGCTTCTGGGCTATTTCGAGCCTTAGGGTAAGGTTCAGGGTGTAGGCTTTGCTCACCCGGCGCCAGCGTCGACGAGAACTGCACGTCGAAAAGAGGCTTAACATGAAGCTTTGAGGTCACGGTTTAGGGTTTACCCATAGGCTCCAAAGTAGTTCCTTTTTGTGGTTTATATTTAGGATCCTATTATAAGGTAACCCCAAAAAGGAACTACTTTGGAGCCTATGGGTAGGGATATCATTTATGATATGCTTCCTGAAGCTAGTAGTTCTTGCAAGATTGTAGTATGCTAGACATAAGACTCGTGCATCTGGGCTGGGTGCGGGGGGGGGTCCAAAATCCAGTTTCGTGCTTCGCTTTAGGATCAGGACTTCGGGCTTTTTGCTCCTACCATCAGCAGGTTGGACAGGGCACACTCGCAATCTGTTGATCACTGTTCCCATGCCTTGTGTGCAGATGTTTTGGAAAACTCCCAACCCTGAATATTATTACTTGCACCTAAGCACTCAGTAGATTTTTCGCAAAACTCCAAACCCTGAATATTACTTGCACCTAAGCAGTCACTCAGTCATACCCACAACCGGCCCACAGACCGAAACTTGAAGCCCTACGGCTTGACCCGAAACTGACTGTTGGGCGAAACACTGCATCAAGCATACCCGAACCCCACACCCCTCAGGCTAGCTGGATCATAAGTCCCTAAACCCTAAACCCTAAACCCCTGTCATAAGGGATGACGAAAAAACTGACAAGTCTCACGAACCAGCCGTAGTGGATGACCCGGGACCCTAAGCCCTAAGCCCTAAACCCTAATCTGCATGCTTCCAAAATGGCGAGGCCGGTGTTCTTGGCATCCCATTGGAATATGCCACCTGCACGGAAGCATTGCCAAGTTGAAGGGTAGCATTTATGATTATGAGTTCCACAAATCCCTAGGGGTCCATGTGCCCAAATAGTATATGAAGAAGAAGAAGCCCGACAGAGCTGTGAAACCCTAGAGCGTAAGGCCAGTAAGCCAAATGCCACCGCGGACTTGAAACTCAGGGTTTATAGGGTTTTAGGCTTTATAAGGCGTTTAGGGTTTATATGGCGGTGTAGGGTTTAGGGTTACCGCAAGTCCCGAACCTCATTCCTGAACCAAAGACCCCAAAACCCCACACGCACTGAATCTTGCCTGTTCTGGGATGCAAGGGCTGGTCCTTGAAGAGGCCATCCAGATACTTTGACAGAGGGACACTGTGATCCCGGAAATAGGCGGAGGAATCCTGGGAGAAATGCAGCGGCCTTAAGAATCCCTATAGACCCCTTAAGGGAACCCTTTAAGGGAACCGAAGGGATCTACTTGTTAGATCAGAATAGGGCTTTGGGCCCCTTTTATTTGGGTCTAGGGTTTAGGGTTTATAGTATATTTTTAATTAAGAAACCCTTAGGAGTAATATTGGTAATGATTTAGGCCATTTAGGCCTCTATGTTACAGAGGATTGTGCGGGAAGCGGTGCGTAGTTGAGGGCATAGGGCTTGGGTTGAGGAAGTCGGGGGTAGGGCATCTAGTGGGTGTAGTGGTCCTTATAAAGGGGCAGTGCTGTGCATGATGATGACGACGAAATAACGGTGCGATCGGATGAAAAAGAAGAAGGTGACGAACATGGCCGGCGACTCTGCGACAGCATGAGGATTAAGAGCCAATCATGGTCAGAAGTTCTAGCACCTTTGTGCACGATCGAGATGCGAAGTTGCAATCCTGACTGGACGAGCATCCGTTCAACAAGGTAGCGACACCGGCAAGCTTGAAGTCTGGACCCTTTACCGGAAAACGATGCGGAAATCTTACCCTTCCTACGGTTGATGATATAAATCCTGCATCACCCATAATAAGGAAAAATATACCATGATTCCCACAGTCTAGGGTCCTTAAGGTAACGCAGGATTTCTATCATCAACAGTACCTCCGAGCCTTCAACCAGCCGCCTCAATTTACCAGAGTCACAACGGAGACAGACCATGGACCTGAAACCTCCTACAAACCCCATAGAACGGCTTATTCATATCTGTAAAATTAAACTAAACACCCTGCGCTAGCCCGTATAGCTTACAAGCATAGCTCCGGATGTAGTGGGTTGCTGCTTCCCCGAAACCCTATTTCTGAGATTCCAGGAATACGGTAGACCCTGAACCCTCAACCCTAACCCCTGGACCCTGAACCCTGAGCCTAAACCCATGACCCTGGGCTGCAACATGGTGAAGAATCAATATTTCCTGAGAAGAGGTCCCGTATTGAAGGCAGAACCCACACCACAGTGCCAGGAGTCCATGTACAGAATCCAGCCGCACTTCTCTCTGCCTTAGCAGCTGCTACACTATCCTATCTATATATATATATATTTTTTTTTGTATTTGTTTATTTTATGTATTTATTTATGTATTCATCTATTTACTTATTTATCTACTTGTTTATATCTATTTACTTATTTAGTGACTGATTGATTGATTGATGTATGTTTATTTACCTATTTATTTATATGTTTCTATATGTGTGTGTGTGGAGAGAGAGAGAGAGAGAGAGAGAGAGAGAGAGAGATTGTAGGCCTGGGGCAACCCAAAACCCTAAACCCTGAACCTAGACACCCTGGGACTCGGTTTTCGGGCTTAGGGTTTAGGGTTTTTTGGCCTCTTTCCGGATCCGAGTGTAGGGTTTAGAGTTTAGGTTTCAGTAGGGTTTAAGGGGAAAGCAGGTGCTGAATTGTGGGGTGATGTGGGGTCTTTACTGGAGGTTGTGGATTGCTTAACGGTGCAGGATACATCTGATCTACGGATCACTCATCACTGATCGCGGTTCTTATAACCAAGTTGTGTCTGATATAACAAATTAAAGTCCATGCATACTGTACATAATACATAATTTTGGTCTCTGATAAGCGCAGTCTAAACCAGGCGCTAAATATGCCAACCTTCATAGGCGATGAAGCATTTCAAGCGTAGCCGGTGTCCCTCGAAAGCGCGCACGACCTTTAGGGACTACGGTTTGTGATATAAATCCTGCATCACACATAGTAAGGAACATACCATGGACCCCGTAGTTTAGGGTCCTTAGGGTAACGCAGGATTTCTATCATCAACCGTAGGGTTTGGGTTGAAGGTGCAAGGTACCTCAAAGGCTCTAGGTAGGATTTCGGAGACCATCGGGCTGGGTTTAAGGGGCCTGAAGCCGTTCCGAGGCTTTAGGGCTTATAGGGTTTATAGCGTTTGGGGTTTAGGGTTTAGGGTTTGATGGTAGTTCTCTAAGTGGGGGTCTCTTTTAGGGTCCTTTCTACAAGGGTGCCATACTATTTTGGGGGACCTACATAGGGATCCTAATTGAGAGAACGACCCACATGGTATCTTGGTGGCGAAAGCACAGACCGTAAGGGTGGATCTTCACTCTAATGCAGTCTTGTGACGAATGACTAAGGATCTTATACCCACCCCACGTAAGGTCCCTAAACCCTAAACTCTATGCCATCGAGCAAGATATCTGAAGCCAAGGTGCGTGAGTCTGCTGCCTGCATGCGCTCATGAAGGAAGGGCACACGGTACCTTCGTGTCCGCATCTATCAGGGTTGTCCATTTAGGAAGAACCCCTAAAGGTCCGTGAAAGGGATCCTTCAATGAACAACGAAGGTATCACACCCCATCTGCCCTTCTCAAACAGGGATAGACCTCGAAGCTATCCCAAACCCCCACGGGTCTAGAGCTCTTAAACCTCCTGAGGGTCCAAGCAGTCCTCAGCTGATCATGAAAACACCTCCATCAGCCTACGTACTGTAGGGGCCTAAATAATTAGAATAGGGGTTTGGCCCTGTATTACCGATGATGGAAATGCCTGCATTGTCTTCAAGGCTTTGGGTCGAAAACTATGGCTTCCAACTTAAGCGCCGAAGGGTCCAATTACGGGGTTTAGGGCGTTTAGGGTTTGAGGTTAGGGGTATAGGGTTTATGGTTCACATTTTAGGGTCTGGGGTTAAGGGTTAGGGTTTAGGGTTTACCCTAAGGGTCCAAGTACCTAATAATCATATACTCTTCTGAATACTAACCTACAAAACTACTATCCCTAACCCAAGTATATGATTATCAGATCCTTTGGACCCTTAGGGTAAGCGCCGAAGGATCACAGGCTCTTGGAAACCTGCAGAGTTCTGACCGTGGATGTTGCATGATGCTGTCCATCAACAGTCCCGTCAGAAAGGCTTGGACCATCAGGATACAACTTAACTCCTGCAGAGACCCGCCATGCCGCTGAAACCCTAGCAGCTAGAGCTTTCAGAACCCTAAACCTGAAACCCTAAAACCCTAAAGCCCTAAAACCGCAAAATCCTAAACCCCTAAAGCCCTAAAACCCTAAACCCTAAACCCTAAAACCCTAAACCCTAAAACCCCAAATCCCTAAAGCCTGAACCCCTAAACCCTAAACCCCTAAACCGGTGTACCTCCACAGTTCCAGGGTCGCAGCATGTGCCCATGGAAGCCCGTTGGGCTGGGGCCAACAGGCTGCTATGACAGGGCTTAGGGTCTAGGGAGTTTAGGGTTTAGGGCCGTTTAGGGTTTAGGGTTTAGGGAGTTTAGGGCTTAGGGTCTATAGGTTTAGGGTTTAGGGTTTAGGGTGTTTAGGGCTTAGGGTCTCGGGTGCTTAGGGTTTAGGGCCGTTTAGGGTTTAGGGTTCAGGGTTTAGGGTTTAGGGGATTTTAGGGCTTAGGGTCTACAGGTTTAGGGTTTAGGGTTTCTATAGGTTTATCGTTTAAGGTGTTTAGGGTTTAGAGTCTATAGGTTTAGGGCTGAGGGGTTAGAGCTTAAGGTTTTAAGGGGTTCAGCATGGGACATTTTCCCTTAACCCCAAGACCTTAGCCTAACACACTCTACCCCGAAGCTTAAGCCAAAAAGTCCCACCCTAAACCCTAAACCCTAAACCTAAGCCCTAAACCCTTAACCCTAAGCCCTAAACCCTAAACCCTCAACCCTAAACCCTAACCCTTAACCCTAAGCCCTAAACCCTTAACCCTAAGGCCCTAAACCCTAAACCCTAAGCCCTGAACCCCAAACCCAAGACATCGTGGTCTCAAGCTGCGGCCTGGAACATTAGCATCATTAGCCCCTCAGGCTCCACGTGACTACATACCTGTAGTCTCCATTGTAGTTCCTTTTTTTTGGTTTCACCAGTTATTTTATATGTTAAGGATTTTATACGGTATCCCCAAAAAAGGAACTACAATGGAGACGATAGGTAGTATGTACTTGGGCCTTAAGGTACCCATATAGGAACTCGTGAAGCTATGAGGTCTAAGTATATACTCTATAAGTACATGGAGCCTTTGGGATAGTCTTTGTGGGTTACGGAATCGTGGGTACTAAAGGGCTCACACGCAGTGTTGTTGAAGGGACAGCAACGTACCACATGTGCCAGAAGAAAAAGTACCGCACGCGAAAGCTCTTATCCATCACAGAAGCAGTCTTTATCCCCGCACCGACAAGCCTAAGCCGTTGAGAGGAAAGCCCAAAACTTGAACATCCCAGAGCATGAGCCAGTCGTGATTTCGTCTTCCTACATTCTGGCTCGCGGCTCAAGCTTGGTTGACATACTGTTGATGAGGTACATCCTGCATTAAACCCATAATAAGGAACATACCATAAATTCCCATAGTTTAGGATCCTTAAGGTAATGCAGGATTTCTATCATCAACCGTAGGCTTTATGGCCGAAGGTTGCGGTTTTCGGGTTTAGGGCTTGCGGCTCAAAACCCGGATTTAATCTCCGTATCCCCTGCTTGCAAAGCCGGAGATCTGGCGAGCCCCATCCAAAGCACAAGTGCCATACCTATCCGGTTTAATGTAGGAACCTGATTAAGAAACCCTGGGCCTTTATTAGGATTCTTTTCCATGAGCCCTAATCTATTTGGGGTTATGGGGGCCAGGGTTTCTTAATCAGGTTCCTACATTATCCGGTTTAGGTTTTATAGGGCTTGGTCAGCTTTATTATTATCCCTTCCTTACACCCTGCGCCCCAAATTCCTACAGAGCCGCGCCCGAAAGCACCGGAAGACTCGTCCGATAAACGCCCCCCCCTGAAAGTCCCTGACCCGCAGCACAGACTCGAACTCGAAGTTCCAGAGCCCTCTTAGGTTTAGGGTTTAGGGATTAGGGTTTAGGGCTTAGGGTTTAGGGCTTTGGGTTTTGGGCTTAGGGTTTGTTTGTGCTGAGAATTGATAGAACACCTTGGGCTCAGCCCCTAGCCCTCCCCAACACATAGGGCAAGACTACAAAACCAAGCCTAAAATGTGCTAAACCCCAAATGTCGAAACTCGAACAAGCGTCATACACAGAAGCTACCCAGCCTAATGAGTGGGGGGTTTACCAAAAAAGGCTCAGGGCTACAGTACCAGTGCCGAACCGGATGCCAGCTGTTGGCCGGACTCCTGCCGTCACCTCTGAAGAAGCATTTCCCCCAGGGTGCAGGGCAAGGATTCAGGTTGGGTTTAGGGTTTGGGGTTTAGGGTTTAAGGTTTAGGGTTTAGGGTTTTAGGGTTCAGGGTTTAGGGTTCAGGGTTTCGGGTAGGTGCTAGGTTTAGGATTTGGTAGGGCTTACCAGAACACCAGAAAACTAATACTGGAAATCAACATGAGGAACGCTACCTAAAACGGTAGGTCTCTCGGGTTCAGGTGGGGTCTAAGGGGCAGCTTCACCCCTAAACCCTAAACCCTCAATCCTTGTTGGGGTGTACCGAAGGCTCTGAGACTGAAAAGCATGTCTTGCGATTTTGAGCGGCAAAGATGGTACGGTTGATGATATAAATCCTGCATTGCCCCTAATAAGGAATATACCATAATTCCCATAGTTTAGGGCCCTTAAAGGTAATGCAAGATTTCTATCATCAACAGTAGTATAGGGCCACATTCGAGGAATTGTAGCCACAAAAATTTCCAATAGCCGACAGTCCCTCCTTAAAGCTGGCCTTGAGATTGCACTCAGCCCCCATTTAGCCAAAAAATACACTGATAGTCTGAAGGCCAATACTTTCCTTCTCCACCATCAAAGCCTATGTGGTGTTGAACTCTTCTTGGATTGGTGCAGGGTTCAGTCAGGCTCCATGGGCTGTGACCCTGAACCCTTGCGGCTCATAACTACGCCGCAGACCGACTTTACTCTCAACGCCCCTAGCCTCTGAAACCCTGGGCCCTAAAGCCTAAACTGACTGAGCCCTAAAACCCTAAACCCTAAAACCCTAAGCCCTAAAACCTTCAACCCTAAA
>CAJNJA010053531.1:801-24974 GCA_905231915.1 Symbiodinium necroappetens | reverse complement strand
GGGCGGGGATGGCCGCGCGACCCTGGCCAACGCGGTGCGGGAGTTTTTGGCGATGCTTGGCCGCGGCCGAGTAACGGATCCTCAACCCGAAGGGTCCATGTATGTCCATGCCCGATAACATAATGGTTTAGGGGTTTATGTTTCAGAGTTTANNTAGGGTTTAGGGTTTATAGGTTTGCTTTGACATGTAACGGGCTTCTTGTACTTGGAGATATACGGGTACTGTAAGGCCAAAGTATACGCTATGTAGATACATGGATCCCGAGATTATAAAGAACTCTACTACTAGGACTACTGGTTGTCTTACCCCGAGCCCTGTGAATTTCAAGTGTTATCGGAATGAAGCACCATAAGCCCAAACCGACCACGAACCAAAACCCAAGAAAGCAAAGTCATTGGACATACATCCAAACGCTGTGCTTTGTTGTAGTTGTAGGGTGTAAGGCATAGGATACGGTTCAGTTTTCAACATTAGGACTCTAGCGTTTAAACTGTTGTTTTGCAGAAGTTCAGACCTTGAAGCCCGTTAGCTTGGGGGGGGGGCTTGAAAACTTGACAATACCAACTCAACTCTTTTTCGTTCCTCGCTAGAAAGCATACTAGTATTGACCCCGGAGCCCTCTTCCAACTGCTACTTCTCTCTAGGCTAGGCCCTCGTAAGAAACCTTCTACTGTAGTAACCTAAAGCACCCCTTTACCCTTACCCTCAAAGGACTTATATTTTAAGGCTTTTGGGCCCGAAGACCCTATTATGTAAGGCTTTTGGGCTATTTTGATGCTAAGGGTTACAGAAATCGTATTCTAACTCTTAAGAAACCCTATACTGTAGTAACCTATAAAGCACCCCTTTTACCGAAATCGTCTTCTAACTCTTGAGGCCCCTGTGATGGAGCACCCTTCCCAGGCCGATCTTCCTTGAAGCATCCGGAGTGCCGGCAGCTTTCCTGGGAACTGCGGTGTTGAAGTTAGCGGTTTAAGGATTTCGGGCTTAGGGTGTTTAGGGCTTAGGGCTTAGGGTTTAGGGTTTAGGGCTTAGGGTTTAGGGCTTAGGGCTTAGGGTTTAGGGCTTATAGGGCCTCCAGTGGAAACTGTTGGAAGATGGTTTAGGCAGGGCGTGGGCTCGGCAGCCTGGGACCGAAACCGCAAGCTTTGGGGTTCATATGTGACCGTTTAGGGTTCAGGGTTTGTTTATGTTGTGTCTTCAGGGTTGGCGTCTGAATTAATCCTTTCTCGGATTTACCTGGAGTAGCCTGAAAATTAGGTGCATGTTCCTTATTTGAGGCACCTTTATAGGTGCACCAACAGAATTCAAAAGGGGGATACGCCATTCGAGCACAGCCCGTTTTATCAAAGAGAAGCAAAAGGGGGATGCACCTTTAGAGCACAGCCCTTTTTATCCAAGACAAAGACCAACATCACGATATGCAACACCACACTCTCAGACTTCATAGAAGTCATCGACTTATAATAGTAACCCTGGTAGCAGCTCTTGTAACAGCTTCGCTATACAACAGTTGGAACATCGTTGCGTTGTGTGCTCGTCTTCGGGCTCTGGAGTCTGAGAGCCTGACTTCGCTTCTGGGAGTATAAGCCGCCGGGGTTTAGGGGGTTTAGAGTTTACCCGGGTGAGCTTTGGAGGGAAATCAGACGAAGCCCGTTTAGGCAAAAAGCCTATGTTAACAGGGTCTACGGTTTGAAGCCAAGTTCAGGCTTAGTTGTTTGACTATGATGCTTGGGCCCTGTCGGAATCCCGAGAATCCCGAAATTCCGGGTGCATGCAAAACATGTAGAACAAATAGGGCTTCGGGGATTGGGGGTAGCAAGGGGCTGAGAGTCAGAGAGGGTTTGGGTGTTGAGTTTTAGGGTTTAGGGGTTCAGGGCGCTTAGGATTTGGACCGTTGGAGGTTTGGGCTTAGGGTGTCAAGGATAAAAAATGAAATAAGCGGCATAAGCCCAAAGCAGAGGTGGCGAGTACCGTGGCCGTGCTCGGAAGCGACTTCGAGGAGGACTCGCTCTAACACCGAGCGCACGGAGATTTATGACTCTTGTGGAGCCTGCACAGTTTTATCGTGTTGCTGCAAGCGTTCTACAAGTTTTTTTGGAAAGGTTGGGTGTGCGGCTCCCAGTCTGTCCACAACCCTTCGATTTAAGGATAACACACTAGACATATTGAGAGTGTCTAATGTGACATTTAGGGCATATGGCCTGTATACCACAGAGTTTTAGAGTCTCAGTACTTAGGCACCTATTGTATCATCGACCTGTTTCATTTCCAGGTGTGTGTGCGTGTGTGTATGGCTTTGGGGGGATCCTTTGCGTAAAGGTTCCCATTATCAGGATCCTACACCAAGTGTCTATCCTACTATCGCCACTGATTCTGTCAAATTATGATGTTCTCAAGCTTTGCCACCCTCCACTTGGCTGCTATCAGGACGTTGTGCCTGTTATTGCTTCATTGTGCTTTACGGCGCATGTACCACATGTTGATGCACAGTACTAGAATGCTCCAGTACGTGTGGGCTGTCTGTTCTTCTGGCCCCTTGTGCGCATTGTTCCTGAACTTGCTGTCACCATAGAATTGCCACCATACCACCGAAAAAAACCTTAAGCCTAAACAATTATGTAGGCTCCCACCAACGTGGGTGCGTGGTTAGTAATCCCTAAACCCTGATCCTTGCTTGCACGATCCACTTTGACCGAAGCTCCGATGCCGCTTCATGTACCAGCCTAGCCACTTGCTAATACGTTAAAACCCTAAGCCCCAAGCATAATCTGCACAGCAAAATAACCCCCCGCCCCCCCCCCCACCTAAAGCAAAAAAAGCAAGTGGCCCCCAACCATGGCCTGCTGTAGAAATCATGTCAGCTTGGAGTTGAAGCATGTTCTCAACCTCGGCTGTTTTTTGGGAAGTTAGGGTTTATAGGGCTTAGGGTGAAAGCTTCTGGTTTGTGGCACAGATTCTAGGCAAGTGCAAGAGGCTGAGCTGCACTGCCGAAGAACATGATCTGCTTGTAATAGCTGGTCGGGGCTTACAGTGGATCTCCTGTGTAAGATCTGTCGAACATCGCGACGATCACACGGATTGCACTAGCCCCAAGCTAAACCCTGCCCTCCTGCAGCCAGCACAAACCTCCTGAAAAGAGTTTACGACACCATAGAACGACACTTTCGAAGAGGGCTCAATGGCTGGAAAGGATCGCGTCGTTCGTGACGAGTGGTACACCGGAGAGGCCGCAAGGTTTGAGAAGCTCTCGTTACTTTCATCCGCTGGCACGACAAGCCAAGCAAGGGTAACACGGAGTCTCGACATTCAGTAATTGGATACCTTTATGGTCACTTGTAAAACTATATCTGTAATAGGTTAACTCTGCCGTGCAGATTTGCTCTAAGGAAGCAGCCGCGAGTGCTTCTCTCGTTCAGCTAGGACGATCAAGTGTCTTTGCAAGCTGTCGAGCCAAGGGGCGGGCCAGCCTCTTAAGACGAACTACGTAGAGGTTCATGGGACTTCGTAGCTAGGGTTATAGGCAAGGTAACTACACTAAAAATCAGTTATAATCCCAGTGAGATGCTTATAACAACTGTACTACTAAGTCCCATGAGCCTCCAAGTAGATACCTTAGCTTTGCCTAGAACTTTTCAGCAGGGGACTCTTGTTCTCCAGCGTTGCCGAGGAAGCCTGAGATACTTCTCAAGTCAACATCTTTCCGGTTTCAATTTCTGGTTGTAAATTCCTGACTGCATTCCAAGCCCAGGCAAGCACTTGCCCGATATCGTAGGCCGTAATCCGTACAAAACATACACGCTTTAAGCTAAGCCACAGGCTGCCTTCAAGAAGCCCGGCATCACGGTTCGGACCATGCCAAGCTGCCTGTCGTGTGACAAGCTCCCATAATGGCTTGATTAAACAGTATTTCGCATATTCCCTTGCTAAAGGAGCGATCCCTAAAAAGCTAAACATCCACCGAAGCCTCTTTGCGAGCAACGCAAAGCTCGTAAGCATCCTGCCGCAATTCGACTGAGCTTGAGGTGTGTAAGATAACGGCTTCGCATTTGTATACGTATATATATATATGACGAAGTACGTATATATGTGTATGTAAACATAATATTTACAAAAAGAGAAATAACTAGATGAATAAACAAACAAATAAATACATATATATATATATGACTTTCCTTAAGCCCCTCAATCAGCCCCATACTCTATCTCCTATATCCCTGAACCCCGCGCTACAGCCCTCAGATCAAGAAATCCTACAAACCTAAAGCATCCTATATAAAGCTAAAACCCGCAGTCCATATTCAGCGCCGCATACCCGTTATCCCGACACACCCCCAATACGGAAACCCCAAACCCTAAACCGTAAGCCGTGCACCCTATAACCGTACAGAGAGTCCTTGCAGGGACCTCAAGGGACCCCCCAAACCCAATACACCCCAGCCCCAAATCACGCAAGCCTGCGACGACCGAAACCCGAATTCCAGAAAACCTAGAAGCCTAGACCAACAACAAACTTCAAGGCCTTTCCTGGCCTAAAGCACGAAAGGCCTTTTCTAACCCGAAACTTTTATCCCTCAGCCCCCAATCCCTTAGAACCGCACGCTTATGCAACCCTTATAGTATAGTTCCCCTCACAGGACCATTGTAGCTCCTTGCTAGTTCATCCAGAGGCTGCAATGAATGCCACTCTGTTCTCGGGTTCCTGATCGCAACTATGCCATAAATTAGTAAGGGCACCCAAACCCTATGGAATGATTAAGGCCCTTACCCCTATAAACCCCCTAAACCCTTAAACCCCCTAAACCCATAAACCCCCAAACCCCTAAGCCCCTATGCCCATTAAACCCCTAAGCCCTAATTCCGTATAGTACCCTTATGGAACCCCGGAGAGGAACCCTTAAAATGAACCCTTAAGAAAAACCCTTAAAGGAGCCCTTAACCCTAAACCCTTAACCCTAAGCCCTAAACACTCCCTAAACCCTAAACTTAAACTCTGAACCCTAAACCCTAAACCCTAAACCCTCAACCCTAAACCCTAAACCCGTAAAGGAGCCCTAAACTTAAACCCTTCCATCCCAGGCTTCCTGCGCTTCGGCTCCTTGCAGCTGGCTGCCAAGCGCCTTTGGGACTGGAGAGAGGGCTTTGGGCATTCGGATGGTGGAGGGTTTCGGGTTTATGGTAGGATTTAGGGTCTAAGGGTTTTATAGGGTTTAAGTTTGGGGTTTTAGGGTTTAGGGTTTTAGGGTTTAGGATTTTTAGGGTTGAGGGTTGAGGGGCTTTGGGCATTCTGATGGTGGAGGGTTTAAAGTCTGAGGGGTTTTAGGGTCTAGAATTTTAGGCTTTAGGGTTTTAGGGTTCAGGGTTTTCGGGTTTAGGGTTTTAGGGTTTAGGGTTTTAGGGTTTAGGGTTTTAGGGTCTAAGGGTTTTAGGGTTTAGGGGTTTTGGGCATTCTGATGGTGGAGGGTTTTGGGGTCTAAGGGTTTTAGGGTTAGGGGTTTTGGGCATACACTAGTTTGAAGTTTACTAACTTGTCTGGGGGGGTCTGATCTTTCTAGTTGTTTACTGCTGTAGGATCATAAGAATAGCCTTATTATTGAGCCAGATCTATTCGTGCAGGTTCGGTCTTCGAGCTCACGAACTTGACGTTTTTCCGATGCTGCTAGAGCGAAACGGACCATTGTGAAGGCAATGAGGGTCACATCATTAACAGGCACCTTTGTCATGGAATCGGCAACACACCGATCATCATCATCATCATCATCATCCTCATCCTCATCCTCATCATCATCATCATCCTCATCATCATCATCCCCATCATCATCATCATCACCATCGGCATCATCATCATCATCATCATCAGTGTCATCGTTCTCAGAATCAACACTATCGTCTTCATGTTCTCCTTTAACACTGAAGCCAAAAGCATTCATACAGTTTTTGCCTCAGGTCAGGGCATCTCCGGCGTGGAGACAGTCGCACGACACGCGCTGGCAGCCATCGCGCGCATGGAGGCCCACGATGCCTCTTGGCATGCACTTGTTTAGGGTTTAGGTACCGAAGAAATCGGCGATGATAGTGCTAGCTACTAGTTCTCTTGCTCATGATACATCAAAGATGTATCGCTGAAAAAACATCGAAGGTGCTTTGCTGGAGCTTGCCGGGGAAAGGACTTAAAGATGGAGCTTTCCATGGACCTTTCGGCTAGAGCCTTTCCCCACAGAGGGACCCCAGGGAACCTTATTATAGTATCCTTTAGAGAGGAGAGGTGTCGAACGTCAGAGCACCCACCCAACCCACCCTGGACCCGGAGGTTGATTCCCACGGATAACCCTCAATCCTATACCCCTAACCCCTGAAATCCTAAACCCTATAAGGCCTAAACCCTGAAATCCTAAACCTTGCTAGCTTTGCGTGGGAGGTGACCTCCTGGCGACCGGGATCTGGGCGGGATAGGAACGAGTAGTATCGGGGCCTATACATGTTTTTTATTACCTTGTATTAGCTCTCAGGGTTCCTTTTTTACATTGCTAGAATGCAGGGAAAAGCCTATTCTGAATATAAAGGCCGCTGAGTAGCTAGTGTACCTCTAGGGGCCAGAATACAGGGGTTGCTAGGATCTATACCTGGGCTCATAGCAGGTTCCAAACGGGTTCAGGGTTTGGGCTTCTGGGGCTTAGAGGTTTTGAGGTTCCTTGGTCCTCTCGGGCTTGGTATTTGGATCAGGGGTTCCAGTGCACGAGTTCGGCCCGGTCGGAATTCAGGTTTTCAGTCTCGGTACCGGTCGCCGCCATGAGTCTTTGAGGGTGGGGCATTTGATGCAGACTGAAGCTGCACCCCTAAACCCCAAATACCCAACCGCTGCACTCTCCATGCCGAAGAGTTTGAGGGGGCAGAGGCGTCTTAATGGAAACCCCAGGTAGGATCTCCCACGATTTGTTATTATTATCATTTTTATGAGTTCTTATTATTTGTATTGTCAGCTAAAAGTTTTTTGGTGGTATCGTTAATACGTTTGTTGTTGTTGTTGCTATTATTGTTATCATTACTACTGTCCTGTCAGTATTTAGTAAGAGGGTGCAGGGTTTAGGATAGTGTTCTTAGGAATTGTTAGTCGTTTTTGTTATGATACAACTCCAAAGGGTTCCTAACATATTACATTTGCTATGGTTCTAAGGTTGCTTAAGACAGCTCATGATCTGAAATCTACCCTAGAGCCCTATAAACATCCCTACACCAGTACCCCTCATTCTCAAAATCCCTTTAGTGGCCCCAGGAAAATGAGCACTTGGAGGTTCATGGAACCTTTAAGTGGCCAAGAGCCTTCAACGCAGAGGCCCTTTCCCACCGTGGGGGGTCGGAATTCTTAGTAACACTGTTCCCAACGGTTCCTTTATTGGACAAAACGGCATTATTTACCCCAAGACGCTATTTTGTTCATTGAGGTGCCGGTCTCACCTTAAACCCCTAAGCCGTCAAAGTAATTAGTTGAGAGGCAACGTGGGCTCTGTGGGTTCCGAGGACGCATCAACCGCCTACCTTGACCGACTGCCCCTTGGGCCGCTTTTTCGGGCCTTCTGGTGCCTGTAATGCTTCGGGTATGGCAGGGCTTCGGGCTATGGGGTGTTATGGGGTTTAGGGCCGGTTTAATGCTTCGGGTATTTCGCGGCTTAGGGCTATAGGGTATTATGGGGTTTTAGGGCCGGTTTAGGGTTTAACTAGAGCTCAGGGGGTGCTTTGATACTTCGAGTCTTGTGGGCAAAGAATCCTCGACCTTTGTTTTACCCGTGTTGCCTGGTTTTGATAGGCTTGTTCTGATTCGTGTGACAAAGAAGCCTAGATCATTGCCAATACTATTCCTTCGTGCTCCTTGTTTATATGACGATACCCCAAAGTTCTCTTCGATTTCTCGAATCCCGATAGCCAACCTCCCCGCTGCTTGGGCTCTCACGAGGCAGGTGTTTGCAGAATACGAGCCTTGGGTATTGAGGGAGTAGAGGTGGTTGGTCTTATCCGTGTGCTCTGAGCTTCACTAGGCTTTCGGGAGGTTTGTTTGAGTCGGACTTCAACGGATCCCCCCTAACTTTCACCAAAGGTTCGTTGATGATGTAAGGGGGCCTATAGGTACTGCCTGGTAGGGGTCCGACTTACAGGCTGTTGCCTTTGACCTGGTGGGGCCTTGAAGTTTAGGGGTTCGGGGTAACGGTTTAGTAGTCTAGGGTTTAGGGTTCCGGGCTTCGAACAACCCTAAACCTAAACCACTCAGCCCGACTCCCTACAGACAAAGAGAGTCAGGTCTTAAGTTGGGTGGGGTTTCCTGCATGTTATGGTGGGGGCTCACTCTGAACCCGGACCCGCCGGGGCTGGTGACTGTTTATGATGAGGGTTTGAGTCTTTTAGAGTTTAGGGTTCAGGTTTTAAGGGCTTTAAAGGCTTTAGGGTCGTAGGGCTTTGGGATGCTTCGGGTCTCAGGTGCTGGTGAATGGTTTGCATGAGAGCAAGATCCAGCATATGTCGGTTTAGGGCTTAGGCTTACGTCCCAACTCTTAAGATACGATACCATTCAGGTTTATCAGATAGAGCTGTTCCACACTCCCAAGTCTTGGTAGTAAGCCCCTACACCGTCAATGTAATACAGGCAGCTTCTAAACGTTTAGGGTAAAAACTGGATATGACTATCCTGCATGTAGCCTACTTGTTGCCGCCATACACTCCTTTCACAACAGAACCCCAAAACTAACAGCCCAAAGCCTCATTCTAGATCGTTGTCTGGCCGACTTAAACCCTAGGCCCTCGAAGGCCACCTAAGAGAAACTTCAATGGTTATCAAGAGTATTCTGCACAGCCCCAAATCTAAACTCCAGCTCCGTAAAAGAAATCGCGAACCTCGCAGTCCCGTTGCGGTGCCTGCGGAGTTGCGCGCACGTTGCTTCTATGGCAAGCTCCCAGAGGCTTGCTCTGTTGTTTGGAGGTGGCACTTTACCCATAGGCCTCTAAGTAGTTCCTTTTTGGGATTACCTTATAGGATTCTAAATATAAACCATAAAAAGGAACTACTTGGGGGCCTATGGGTAACTTAGGGTTTACGGTACAGGGTTTAGGGTACTTTTGCGGGTTTTGGCTCCCGTTCAAGGATCTGCCCTCCAAAACAATTCCCTAAACCGTAAACCCGCGACCCTGTGTTCTTGAAAGCTTGCGGACAACCTGGTGCCATACCCAAGACTCCAAGTTAGCGTTGCCGCCATGTCTTGCGAGTAAATGTGTTTTGTTTTCAGGGCCCTTCAAACTAGAACCCTACGATTTTTGGGGTCTGTATTGGGGTCCGCCATGTTCTGATCCACCCTTTGGGTAGGTTACGGTCTGGCGCCTTTTACTTATAAGCTCCTATTCAGGTTTCCAATGATTATTGCGATACGCTAAACCCGCCCTGCCACGGGCTCCGGTTCCCGAAATCATGGGTTACTGGGTTATGCACCATCCCTCCCATGTGCCTAAAACATGGCCTCAAGGGAGCTAATATATGTACATAGAATATCTATGTATACATATATATATATGTATCTATATATATATATATATTGACGTCAAAGTATACCTAGACCCCAAAGAACCGGCCTTTTTAAGGACTGAAATCATACTAAGGAACCCTGAAAACGGGAGGTTCTTAAGGCCCCAAGTATGCTATGCAGGCAGGTGGTCCCTAAGGGTACCAGGATTGGTATCCTGGCTTTCGGGCAAGTGAGGCCTTGTACATGGTCCTTATCGCTTCAGGGTCCCTTATGGTCAGGGTTTATGGTTTAGGAGTTAGGGTTTAGGATGTAGGGTTTAGGGTTTAGGATTTAGGGTTTAGGGTTTAGGATGTAGGGTTTAGGGTTTAGGATGTAGGGTTTAGGGTTTATAAGACTTCGGGTCCAGGGTTAGGGTGCCTCGGATACCCAAGGCCGAAGATATTTCCCATGATCTGCAGGGCACCAGGCCAAAATCCCATCAAAGGACCTTGAACCCTTGAAATCCTCAAGGCACAAAGCGCTGAGCGACGTAAATCCCGAAATGGTAAATACTCATCTTCAGTGTAAAGTCCTCTGCAGTTGCGTGCAAATCTTCCGCCACGAATCATCATGGAATATCCCGTCTGTACATGTTGCAGCCGACGATCTAAAGAGTGACTGCTTATTGCAGGCCGATTGGAAATTTATGGTCCTATAATGAAGCCCGACTAAATCTGCTGGGACTCCTATAAACCTCTGCAGCACCTGATAAAGGCTTTCAAGTCTTGGGTTTGGGGTTTAGGGTTTAAGCCCCGTGCGCTGCAAGGCGAGCTGTGCTGCAAAAGCGGATGCTCTGCCACGTCTCAGCCTGAGGGTGTACGCTTGCCGTGTGTCCCCTGAGCGGCTAGACGGATTACCCCGGCACCAGGAACCCTAAACCCTTCAGGCAACGAAGTCCCATGTATATATATATATATATCATAAGACCAAAAGGACCAAAGCATAAATTTGTTCGAGTGTAAGTGTCGAAGGAACCTATATAAGCCTATAAGGTGTTGCATGCATGAATGCTATGTATCGGATGGATGGAGGGCGGGCTGCATGCATTGATAAGGTATATGTTGCATTGCAAAGTATAGTGTAGCTTATCGTAGCGTAGCATAATGCAGTGCAGCGCAGCATGATGGAACGGAGTGGGCCTTTATTACATACCCTACAAAAGACCCATGCTGCCCCACATCCAACAACCCAAATCCTAAACTCCAGAAGCCCCGCGATGCCCACTGCAGAGGGCAAGCCCGAGACTTACATACTCAAAACATCCCAGAACCCTGATAAGCCCTAAATCCCCACAACCTCTTGATACCCAGCGCCTAGGTGAAGCTCTTCTCCGCTGCCTCCTGAGTCGGGTGACCGAGCGCACGGCCGCGCTGCTGGCAGCGTGGATGGCGGCTTCCAGACTTTGCATAGGATGAGGGTTTTGGTGCCATCGGCTCTGCGTTTTGGTATGTTTTAGAGCTTAGGCCTAGTCTTAGTTGCTTTCTTGCATGGTTTGGGTTATTGGTTTTGCTCCTTCCCACTCCATCTCTCTCGCTCTCTCTCTCTCTCTCTCTGTCTTTCTGTTTCTCCCGGTGTCTTTGTCTATCTCTGTTTCTTACACCCTAAATAAAACATCCAAAAACCGAAGCCGAGCATCCTAAACCCGAAGCCCTCAAAACCAGCACTCAGCCACCACGCGACAGGATGCCAGCCTGATCTGCGAAGCACGAAGCCCGAAGTCTTGAAGGGGCCTTAACAAGTAGAGTAGGGTTCCTATACATCATAGGAGGTTCGTCAAAGGAACTTAATAATGAAGGTTCTAGAGTGGTTTAGGGTTTAGATAGAGGCCTGCAAAATTAGTAGGGTTTGTCTTCAGGCTTCTATGAGGGTTACTACAAGGGTTGTTGTAAAGGTTGACTATATCGGCTTTAATGATCAGATAGGGTTTGAGTTACAGTGTTATAGAAGGATTATAACGGGAGCCTCGAACATTGAAACAGGGTTTTGGAGTATATTACAGCATAGTAGAAACTGGACAGTAAATATTCAAATGCATAGATTGATGAATAAACCTCACACGATCCAATATATAGTAACAATTAAATATACAGAGAGAAGCAGTAAGAGGGTTTACGGGTCATGGTTTGTAGAATAGCTTATATGCCTACATATGAGCTATCGCGAGCCCTTCGTGACCTTTCTTTTGTTTCGGTTTTTGCACTGCAGCGGCCGTTTCCCATAAGGCCCCCAAGTAGTTCCTTTTTGGGATTAGATTTAGAATCCTACAAAGGTAATCCCAAAAAGGAACTACTTAGGGGCCTATGGCTAGGTTAACCCTAAACCCTAAACCCTAAACCCTATACCCTAAACCCTAAACCCTAAACCCTAAACCCTCACCGTAGGTTGGCTTCGCCCACGGGGTCATGAACACGGACAATCTGAGTTTGCTCGGCATCACTGTTGACCTGAACGTCTTCGGCTCCCCGCCTCGGTTTAGGGTTTAGGGTCTAGGGTTTATAGGGTTTAGGGTTTAGGGTTGAGGGGTTAGGGTTTCGGTCTAGGGTTTAGGGTTTAGGGTTCATTGCCTGCTTTTTTTGGGGGCTTCGTTGGGTCTTTTGCGGGATTGGATTTGGTTTCTGGTTTTTAGGGCTTGGGGCTTTGAGTTTCGACGGCATGTTTTTGTTAGACTGCTGTTTGCAGGGATTCGGGTTTGGTGTTTAGCGGTGTTTAGTGGTTTTGTTGGCTTACCGCAGATATGACGTGGGGCTTCGGTGTGGTATCCGGGTTGTGCACACACAACATAAATAAGGTCATCATGCAGGGACATTGACAGTCGTCAGTCAACAATAGACCTGCGATTCCGAAAATCGTGTGAGATCCTGAAATGCTTCTACTAAGCCGTACGGAGTGCGGAAGTTTACGCACAGGTCGAAGAATCGACGAACGAAACTTTTTTGAACTCTACCCAAGCCCACCCTGAAGCCTCTTTGAAGCCGTTGCCGCCTTATTCTTGGTTGGGCCAGGGAGCGGCCTGGTTTTCCTACGCCATGGGGATCCTTGAGGGATGGGGTTTAGGGCCTAGAGTTTAGGGTTTAGAATTGAATAGCTCATTATTCTCAGGTTTTCTCTCCACGTTCGACCCCTCCTGGCAGCCCAACTACATCGACGAGACTGCCAGGCTAGTTCGAGCTTCTGGGAGAAAGTTTTCAGGGATCAGGGAGAGATCAGGAGTTTAGTGTTTAAGGTTTCGGGGTTCAGTGTATGAGAGGCTTAGGGGCTGAGTGTTTAAGGTTAAAGGTTTAGGGTTCGGGTGTTGAGGCTGCCAGAACTTTAGCAAGATTGGATTGAATTACGCCAGTATCGGTCCCTGAAGCCTCCAGAAGACAGCTGCGATGCGTCCTGGACAGGTATGCTTTCGGCGAGCAGCCGGAGATTGCCAGATGGAACTTGCAGAGGCTGCTCGGACAAGCTTGCAGAAATTCCGCCTCCCGCCGGTAAGCCTGAAGCACCCTGAGGTAATGTATTCCAATGTTCAAGGTGCATTGCTTACGTGGTGCCTCGGATGTTTATGAGACCCCGAAGCTCTTGAGGCACCGAAATCACAAAAAGCCCCGATGTCCACCAAGCCCAATACACTCTCAGCCTTAACCCCCCCCCCCCCAAAAAAAANNATCCCTAAACCCTAAATAAACCCTACGTAGGCCGTCGGGAAAGGAAGTATCAAATTGAACAAACAACGACTAAAGCCCTGTTCCTTTAAAAGGCTCTACAAGGCTTGCTTCAAAGGGTTCTGGGAGGGTTCCCTTTGAGGGGTATACTAGAAGGGGTCAGTTCCATAAGGGTTCCCTAAGGGCTGGCTTGAATTTGAACCATAGGGGTTCTCTAAGAGTGCCAGAAGGTTTTAGGGTTCAGGGCTTAATTAGGGCCTTGGAGTCCCTGCTCAAAAAAGGGCTTAGGGCCCATGTACCTGAGCAGTTTCTATGCAGGCATCCGAGGGGTTCCTCTAAAGCTACTTTAGGTACATTGACCCTATCCTCAGTCCCGTGACCCGCGGGCTCCAAACTAGCCAAAGTAGGGTTTAGGGTTTGGTTTAGGGCTTAAGGATTTAAGGGTTTAGGGTTTTAAGGGTTTAGAATTTGGTTTAGGTTTCTATGGTTTTGGGTTGGCATTGGACTCCCGACGTAGGCTTCGAGCTGAAGGCGCAACCTGCACAACTGCACATGAAAAACTGAAGCTTAAGTTGCCTAAACCCTTAATCCAAACCCTCAAGCCCCTAAGCCCAAGCCCAACGTCGTTCACCCTGGAAAGCTTCAGCCCAAATCCTCAAAACCCCGAAAGTTTAAACCCAAACCCTGAACCCCCCCCCCCCTAGGATCCGTTAGGTTCAAACTCAGACCCCGTACTGCTTAGAGCACCGTTTAAAGGGGCCCTCAATGCTCCGAAGCCTCAATTGCCAGGATTGCCGATGCCCTCACGGGTACCTCTTTTGTCTCAGATCGTGAGCCGGACCGTAGTGCGTGGGGGGGGGGAACCCAGAGAGCCCAATGCCCCTTAATTAAGGAATATCCCTTAAACTCTTAAACTATAGGGGCCTTATTGTGATATTAAGGAATATACCTTAATCTATAATTAGGGGCCTTAATATTATGATTTAAGGTAAAAATTCCTTAATTAAGGGGTCTTGGGCTCTCTGGGAAGGTCCAGGGGTCGAGGGTTCTTTGGGCCCAGAGCTCAGGATCTGGTAGCCGGGAATGCTTGACTCCACAAGGGTGTTACAGCGCGTTTCTGATTAGAGTCGTTGCCTTGCATGGGCTTTGCTCATGTTGTAGGGTTATTGATCTGGCTTAGGAGTTGCTGTCTTTGTTGTTTCTTAGGGCTGTTGGGCTTAGGGTTTCAGGGTAGGGTCTAGGTTTGTCGGTGTTGCGGCTAAGGGCTTGAGTGGAGGAGATGTGGTTTGCCGGATGGTGGTCACATTTCAATGTCCGATAGCTTCAACAAAGACAGAAGCTTCTGCAGACTGTGGGGGGGTTCAGGCTGTTTTAGGGCTTCTGATTTAGGGTTGCATGTTCGCCTCTCTCCAGCCCAAATGATCATTCGATGGCACCCCCAAAGCCCTGCACCCTTTTAGGTTGGCATCCTGGAACCTATGAATAATATTCATAATTCAGACAAGAAAACAAGCGGCAAGGACGCAGAGATCTGGGCTGCGCGCCACCAAGGCCGGATTCTCCCTGGATTCTTGTTGGAGTACTTAGGGGATTTGGAGGGTTCAAACGATGTTGAGTCGGTTTTCGGCGTCGGTTCCCAGCACCCATCAACAAACAGCCTTCTTCATAGCATGATGGAAGGATATGGAAGGTAACGAATTCATTTCATTAAGCGATATCGGGCCCCCGGGGTAGGTAGGAAGTACTTTACTTGGGCATGAGAAGGATTGTACATCACCCGGAAGGACACGTGAGTGATGTGAACCTTTCGGGTTACTGGGTTTAGTCCTCATCGGCATCTTAGGCTGTAGGGTTTAGGTTTTAATTTTCATGTTCGGCGTTTAGGCTATTCGCGGCCGACAAGTAAGGCTTTTCGTTTTCGCTTCAGGAGTTTAGCAATTCAGTCCCTACAGGGACACCCTGGTCAATTACAGGTGGGTTTTTTGGGCCCGGTTAAATCCGAATCTAAACCTGAATGCTGAACCTAAACCCTAAACTCCTAAACCCTGAACCCTGAACCCTAAACCCTAAACCCCTAAACCCTGAACCCTAGACCCTAAATCCTGAACCCTGAACCCTAAACCCTGAACCCTAAACCCTGAGCCCTGAACCCTGATCTCGGATGCATGCCGCAGGCGAGTGGATGGATCCACAGGAGGCCACAGCCTCAGAAAAGCTTGCCCCCCATGCTTCCAAGCAGACCTGCACCCCCGACCCTCCCTCCGAACGTGGGAACCCTGGGTCCTGGTCCTAGCCCTAGACTCCACGTCCCTAACTTTAAATCCTGTATTTTTGACATATTTTTGACATTCCTGATCAGACCAGCCCTTTTTTCAGGAAATTTATACGAATTTCATGATCTTTGTGATTTTGGCGTCGTCCTGTCCGCAGCATGGATGTAGGGGAGCTTTTGGGTTTGGGCTTACACGGTTAAAGGTTACAGGCTGCTGGGCAGGCGAGCGGTTTTTCTTGGGGCAGCGTTGGTGCACCACAATCTATACAGGCTTTGTTTCGTACTTGCCGAGCTTGGTTCCTCTTGAATGCTACATGCCGGTTCCTTTTGGACCCAAGAAGCGAAAGTGGGGACCGCAACAGAAGAGCATTATAATTAGAACCCCTCATGACTACCACAACCGAGCTGCCCCTGAGTGTATGAACCAGCTACATTGAAAGCCTAAACCCTAAACCCCTAAACCCTAAACCCTAAACCCTACACCCTGAAACCCTAAACGAATGGGAAGGAGAGCTCTGCAATCAGCAGGTCGCCGTGGCCTAGGCAGACCTGGCAGCGCGCCTGGAACAACTCGAACTGCATGCAGAGCCCTAAACCCCCAGGTACCTACTATATAGGGTACTAGAGCCCCTAAACCCCTATATAGTAGGTACCTGGAGGGTTAGGGGAGTACACTCGACATTACCATTACGAGATGGGAAGGCTGACTACAGGAGAGCGACCTCCAGCTGTAGTCCTTCGCCCGGTGAGTGAGGCGACAATGGACATCAACTGGAAAAGCCTGTCATGATACAGGTGCGACTGCGAGAGGGTCGGCAGAAATACCCTGAAGCACGTTTCCCAGACAAGCTGAGTATTCGCTGTTAGACCACTTCGGACAAGCTGGTGACAATGGAGTGCCCCATCCTTGGCCGGGGCAAAGCTCACCACCCCAGGGAAGCCTTTGTCTCGCCGCTTGACCACCGTAAGGTGTGGAAACTTAGAGACCCCGGCTCCCACCAGTACGAAAGCCTTTTCTGCTACGGAGGCTTCCTTCCCATTGGAAGGACAGCGCCAGGCACTGCACAGGCAGTGTTGGAGGTATCTTCTGGTGTGCCGAAGAAAAGATACCAGATCTTTGAATGGGAAACCCTAAGGGTCCATGTGCCCAAATAGTATATACTTTGGCCTTAAAGTAGTCCAAACATCGGTACTTTGGGCCCAAAGTATATGCTGTTTGGGCACATGGACCCTTAGGGAAAGGGCATGGGAGCCCGCCGGAGGCTTCAAGATCCACTCGGCTGCTCTAGCATAAGACAGTAGAACGGTCAAATGCAGTATTGACTTGGGGTAAGGCCGTGTCTGGATCCAGAGAGTGGGGTCCCTTATAAGAGATTTTTTGATGGGTTCGGAGGTTAGGTTTTGGGGTCCCGTTACAAGGTGGCACAAGACAGGCTAAAGTAATATAGCATGCTATAAGGTGGTGTATGCGCCCGAACCTGAGTGTTTGTGCAGGTTGCTAAGTGCTATTTCGGAGGGATACTTGCCCAAACCATACCAGTAGACCCCATCTTCTACTATATAAGTACTTAGGACCCTCTGGGAGCATCGAACCGACCCTTAGACCCGATAAAAGCCCCATCAAACCTTTATAGCAGAAGGCACTGGACCGACCCCTAAAACCCCGAATCCCCTAAACTTTAAAAGCCCTATACCCGAAACCCGAAACCCTGCCCCTGAACTTTACCTGTATCCCCAAACCCTACAAAATAGTAGGTTATGACTCCTGAATCATAGGGTCTAACCCTTAAAACGGTAGGTTTTTGGATTCACAGCCCTAAACCCTAAAATCCTAAGCCCTCAAGCCAAGAGCCTTTCCGGCGATGAACGGAGGCTGCCGGCATCGTGAAAGGCTTTGACGAGACTTTTGAGGCCGGTCCAGGGACGCTTGTGGGTTTTTTAGGGGTTTAAGGGGGTTTAGGGTTTAGGTTTAGGCTTTATGGTGTTTATTTAGGGTGTCTTAGGGTTTAGTGGTTTTGGGGGATTAGGGTTTAGGCCTTATGGTGTTTATTTAGGTTTTTAGGGTATACTGGGTCCTTGTTGGCTACAATTTCACATTTTTGTTGCAATAAAAAAACCATTGACAGATTGAGAACGATGATTTTTAATATAGCCCCAACAGGGAACCTGTTGAGGGGTTTAAGGTTCCGGCTTTATGGTGTTTAGGGGTTACAGGGTTTAGGGTTTGTTTTGTGAATCGTGACTGTGGGTGCTGGTTCGACTTCTGTTTGAGGCTTTTAAGTTTTAGGGGGTTGTAGTGTCCTAAAACCCTAAACCGTGTTTTCTTGGTGGGGTTCGGTTTTGGTTTCTGTGTTTGACGGTTCTCGGTTTTTGCCACGCGAGCTGTTGGTTGTTGGTTTAGGTGTCTAAGACAAGCTGAGGGCTGAACCTCTTTGTGGTTGATTTGTGTTTACAGCGCTGGGTCCGTGCAACCATTCAATTTCAATCATGTGCATGCGAAGCCTGCTGTGCTGCACGCCCTATAATAACAAGATGAACCTGACAATATTTCATATGCGTGCTCGTGACTTTAGTTGTTTGTTTCTTTTGATTGCTCGCCTGGCTGGGTGTGTGATTGGTCGGTTTGTCGCATGGTCACGTGTTCCTGTTTGTTTGTTTGGTCGGTTGGTTGGTGGTTGGTTTGTGTGATTGTTCGCCAGTGCATGCGGGCACACATACGCTTGCCTGGGTATTACCATGACGCATTTAAACATATCGAATTTACACATGCGTGTTTCGTTTGCATGCGCCCCATGTCCCTCAAGCTCTTACTTGTCCCACCACCCCCCAACCCTAAGCCCTAAACCCTAAACCGGAGGCAAAAAAACCCTAAACCCTAAAGAACCCGAACACCCGAGTGAAACCGTCATAGACCTTTGTAAACAAAGCCCCGACGAGAATTTCAAAGTACCAAGCTCTCCTAAACCTGAAATCGAAACCCTAAAGTTTACAGGCCCTAAGCCCTCAGCCGTAAACCCTGAAACCCTAAACCCCAACCCTAAACCCTTAAACGCTAAACCCCAGCCCTAAACCCTTAAACCCTAACCCCTTAAACACTCTAACCCGTTTGACGAAAAGGTGTGCCGCGTGGCGCGGATGGAGCTCCGCCTGGGCTTTCCCGCCACAGGCCGGGTGACAGATCTAAGGGGGTTTAGGGTTTAGGGTCAGGGTTTAGGGTTTAGCGTTTAGGGTTAACGTTTGAAGGGTTGTAGACTTTAGGAATTAGGGATTTGGCTTTGGGGATTAGGTGGGTTCCGAAACCCGAAACCCCCCAACTACCAGGATTTTCTAGTTTATGTTTAAATTTGTGAGTTTTAAGGGTTTAGGGTTTAGAGTTTTCTCCGAAACCGCCAACTACCATAACCCCCGTTGTTTGGCAGGGTCTTCTTGTCAGCCCTACAATGCAGCTTTTTTTCGGGACCCTGCCAAAAACACTGTTTGCCGGCTCTTCGGATTTCGGTGCAATTCTCTACTGTAAGGAGCGGGTTTAGGGTTTAGGGTTTAGGTTCAGGGTTGAGGATATCAGGACCCCATGCGCAAAAGAAGCGGCATTTAGGTGCCTCGGGTCTAAGAAACTACCAGGACCTGTTTCGTCGCAGGGCCCCTATGAATTCTACGCTGGGGTGTCTTTTTTCGGTGTCCAAGAAAGAGTTCCTTCAATCCTGAAGGTGTCTTACAAGATCCCAGACCGCACAGCGTAAGTAGGGCTTCAGGCCTCAGTCGGCTTCAGGAGATAGTCTTTCAACTGTCCAAGGGTTGACTCTCTTAGCGCTTGCTGTTTTGCTGCTTGGAGGTTTTGAGTTTCGGCTTTCGGTTCCGGACTTGGGGTTTCAAAGCCTCAGGAGACCTGGGCTATCATTGATTCTTTGCGGTCCCCTAAACCCTGAACCCTGAAAAAAAAAACCCTAAGCCCTAAACCGTGAACCCTAAACCCTAATTCACAGTTAGCGAAAGGGCGTTCATTGCTTTGGGGTGTCGAGGTCTGCGATTTTCGGGATCTCAGAACTTCTTGACTTCTTCCTGGTCAGTGTGCTTTTCTTAGTGCCCCCCCTTCCCAACCTTTAAAGTTTTTGGGTTCTTATAATTTAGTAGTAGTCCGAAAGTTTAACCTTGTATTTCCCTGGCTTTTTGGGGAAGTAAGCTCTTTGGACAACAGGAAAACCCTAAACCGGGCGATGGGGGATCGGGTTGTCTCAAGCAAGGAGGGACTGCATCGTGAAAGCCTGTGACTGCTACTACCCAGTACTGGAGTGGGCAACTTGGGTAACCTTTAACCTCTTTGGGGGTACGATAATCCCCCTATATAGTCCCGATATACGCCCAAAGGTGAACCCTTAGTTCCCCAGGATACTGGACAAGTAGGACTATGACAACGGCTCACTCCTGCTAGATGCATGGTAAGACTCGGCGGCGTCTGGCAGCACTTGCTGTGCCACTGCTGCGTCTAGTTTAGTTAGTTATCTCCTGTCGCTGTTCATGAAAAGTCAATGACAGCTATACGCATCGAAGCTAACTCATGAAGGCCCTGCCTAAGTCTCCAAGTTTCAGCCCCGGCCACAGCCTTTTAAATGTTATTGGATCCTAGACCCCAACAAACCAAACCAAAACAACAACAATAGAGCAAGCACCCACGAAGAGGAACCCTAGATCCTGAAGCCTTAACACCCCAGAGCCTGATGGCAAATCCTGCAGTGCGCTGCAGAGCATACCTAGACCCTCAAGAACCTCCCCTTTTTAGGGCTCCTTATTATGATTTCCTGATATAGGTCCTTAAAAAGGAAGGTTTTTGGATTCACAGGTAAGTCTTACAGCCGCCGAGGACAGCCCTGTGCCACAGGAGGTTCCCAGCCTGCCTGCCTCGAGAGACGCTGGCGGGAGTGGCTTGCCGCTGCTCGCATCTGGGCTTTCGTTTGGGGGTTTAGGGCTTAGGAGGTTCACGGTCGTGGGTATGCCACAGTCTTTGCCTTGGATCTGCGGTGGGCTTTCGTGGTTTGAGGAGTCAGAGTTTCTATTCTATGCCGTTTGCCTGGGCTTTCTGTGTCTTTTTATTGGGTTTACGAGTTAGGGTTTCGGGCTCAGCTTTTCGGGGACTGACGGGGCAGACCTCTGGACCCGTCCGCAGTGGACAGACTTTTGAGACCGGGAAAGGGAAAGCTGTGCAGACCGAGTGGCGGTTTGGGGTTTGGTTAGGGTTCCTTTGAAGGGTCCTTTAAGGCCACTATAGGGTTTAGGATTTGGTGGTTTAGGTCAGTGGTTGAATTGTTGGGGTTCAGGGTCGTTGAGGGTCTAGGGGTTTCGGGTTCAGGGTTCAGGTCCGCCAATAGCAGGACCAACTGCCAAGACGGATCAAAAAAGCTTTCGATTCCTGGCATGTAGGCACTTACATCAGCTGCCACGTCTTGTTCTCCACACTTGTCACTCTTTCTCTTCATTATTTTCTGCCTGGAAAACTTATCAATCTGGCACATCCCCCTCTGCACTGGCAGCCTGTCGCTCCTGAATGCCCCAAGTAGACACCGTCATTTGGGTTCTTGGACGCATTTGGCTGCTTCGTTGTAGGCTTGCAAGTACAGAAACGCTGAACGCACAAGTCGCAGTATATGAACATGGGTGGCACAGGCAAGCACAAGTCAGACAGAGAGAGATGAGAGGATACACAGAACACACCACGGATATGACAAAAGACTTGGGCCAGGACTTACAGACAAGTCTAGAACACCAACGCACAAACGACAATGCCCTCTTCCTCTCGCACACACAGAGGCATAACACAACATGCAAGCATCCCAAGACGGTCGCAATTCGAGCACGCATACACGGAGTCAGAGAGCAACAGAGACACAGAGGCAGCCGCACCCACGCACACACAACATCCCCAAAGCTACACGGATGTGCCTGCACTTCAGAAAAGTGCAACTGCTTGCATACTTCGCGCACACACGAAGAAGTACACAGATGTGCATGCGGCGTGCGTGTGTCCGTACAAACCTGTAAGCTCTACGTCATCACACCATAGTTTTCTAATACCGGGGCCTTCAGCAGAAGCAATCAACTATATGATAATGGCTTCATGTTGTTAGATATGCGCAACTGAGAGGGAGAACCAGCAGCGGGGCAACGCAACTCTTGCAAGCAGACTCCATATCTTGTGTGAGGGTTCCAAATACACATGCACTCAACATGCATTAAATCATTATGTTCAGTGACTTTGACAGTAAAGCGTTCGGTAGCCTAAAGGTCTTGGCCCTATGTTCTCACAATCCAGTGGTTGCAAGACTTGCAAATCGCTCTGAGTCCTCAGGCGCAGACTACCCACGAGCCTCGCGTGGTCTGGCAGAGATCACTGCCGATGATGATGCATCAGCCGCTGCGAAGTTGGCATCCCATGCAGGCAAGTTTCTGATGTACTTCAAAAGATGCAGAATTCAGAAAATGAAGCCGCCAGAAGGAGCCCGGAAGTGCATAGCCTTCCCGCCTTCAGATCTGAAAGCTGGAACCCTCCTAGCCCGCTGAAGGTTCAACTTTCAGCCCCTGAACCTTTGGCGAGTGTAAATGGGATATCTTTTCCTAAAAGTCCTTAGTCACAGACATACTAAGTCCCATGATCCTCCAAGCAGGGATCCACGACTTGCAAACGATAACCCTAGAGTCTCAAGCAGTGCCCAGATATCTCGCAAATTCCGATCTTACAGTAGATGATAGCAATTCTGGTAGTATATTCTAGTATGATACATAGCCATATTTTATTACTTACTATGTCATCTTACATGATAGCTAGCCGAAGCCCTGCAACCGCACTCCGCACCATGGAACATGAGGTACACCAAGAGCTACTTCTATTCTAGGTTCTGAATAGCACCATTTTGCCATTTTTTCTTTCTGGGTTCCCCTATAAAAACCGAATAAAGTCCCTTTGTCAATCCTACCCGCTACCTGGAGGTTCATGGGTAGTTATAAATGGGTTAGAAGTAGGGTAACTATATCTACAACCCGCACTGGGGAACATATACTGTAGCCCACTTATAACTACCCTAAACCCTAAACCGAGGGAAAACCTCTAAGCCCCATAGGGCTTTTTGTAAAGGAACCGAACCTCCAACTAAACCGAAAACCCGCTTTATAACTACCCATAAACCCTAAACCCTTATAAATCCCGTATAGATCCCTTATAGAACCCTCATAGATCCCTTTAAGGAAGCCCTTAAAAAGGAAACCCTAGACTACACCGAAACTCGCCAGAGGCGCTGCAGAGAGAGACTTGGAGACGCTCTCCGCGCTCATCGGAGATCTGCGTGCGCTCTATGGGGCCTCTTGGGTTTAGGTTTAGGGGCATACCCTGGGAATCCAACAGCCTGCTGTTTTCGCTATAATTAAAGGGGTCTTAACCTACTATCTGGTAGGTTTTGTGGACCCAAGTAGGGGTTTGGGGTTGAGGGTTTAGGGTTTAGATTTATTGCTGCAGCAGAAACCCCAAGGCTCCCCTAAGCTTCCAGGGACCTCGTTATTATTGGGTCCTTAAAGGGTCTGGGGCCTAACTATAAGGTCCTTGGAAGCCTAGGGTAAGGTATATATATATATAATAGTATATACTTCTTTATAAAGGGGTTCCTACGTAGGTACTTTATACAGCTTCCTGCCCCAAAGGGTCCTGTAAAGGTTTGGGGTTTAGCGGTTTAGGGGTTTTGGGATAGGGTTTAATCTGCCGTGGTGGCTGCTGCTCGAATCATAATGTTACTATATAGGTATTTAGGACCCTTTGAATGCCGCAGCAGAAAGCAGGCAGTCTTCTTTACAGGGTGTCCCAGGGTTTAAGATCTTGGGGTTGAGGGTTGTAGGAGTTTTGAGCTTTAGGGTTCGGTTTAGGGTTTATTGATCAGGGGTTTTGGTTCTGGTTGCCTGTAGTTCTTCCCAATTGGCTCCGTCTCGAGATGTCTACTGAGTAGTCTACTGAACATATTCCCACCATCATGGTTATCATCCTCCATGCAGAGTCAACATTGTAACATCAAATGCTACGCGCGATACCAGATGCCTCCCTTGGAATCTTACGACTTACGACTCCTCCATGTCCTAAGCCCTCCCAAATATCCCTGGCTGCAATCATCAGCACTAGCTGTGTCACCACCACCCTCATCATGGCCACCATCATCGAACCGTCGATGGCGGCTGCAGGGGTGTTGAATGCCATGATGAACCCGAGGCTGCCGCTGTGTTTGTGGTCGTTTCCTGTTTCGTTGTATATGAAAGTGGCGCGAGAATCATAATGCTGGCGATTCTCATGTTGATGCTGGTGATGGCTGACAGTGGCGGCGACTAAAGCTACTTCATGGGCTTTTGTTACCCGATGTTGATGGTGATGAAGATCTCTCGTGCAGTGCTGCTGCCGTGGCTTCCCTACTCGCACGGTTTTACGATGAACGAAGCTGACTTTGTTGTCTGTAGCCCGTGTTCACCCATGTAGCAGGTGCAACCCCCCTAAACACGAGATATAAGCCCGGGCCCGGAATCCGTATCTCCTCAAGCCTCAAATGCCTCCAGAAACCTTCGCCATAAAGCTGAACAGAGCTAAGCCCAATGCCCTAAACCCAAAGGAAACAAGCAAGCCCCAAAACCCTAAACCCCAAAGCAAACAAGCCCTAAAGCCAAAACGCTAAACCGTAAACCCCAAA